>JAQFZZ010000913.1:0-13615 GCA_034696405.1 Isotoma caerulea
AGGACTGCCAAAAATCGATAAGACCGGCCTTAAGGACCAGACCGGCCTGGTCAGACCGGTCTGATGCCCAGCTATGCGTATGCTAAGAGAGCACACTTATCACAAGTGTGTACCTTCGCCGGTCGGGTTTTTAGTTTCGGTTAGATCGGCCATCTCACTTTCAGTTGTTTTTGCGTTCGTATTCGTAAGCCACCTAGAGAAAAGTGAGCACATGTTACGACTGACGGTGACTGAAATTCAGAAGCACGTTTACCTCGAACAAAAAGCTTACTTTAAGCTCCCATCCCCCTTTACATACCTCAATTAAAATCTCCTTTACCCTCTCGTTAGGATTTAACTCCCATCAGATACTCCACTATAATATTATTAAATAATAGTCTCTTCACTTACTTCTACAACTTATATTGAATCAAGGAAACTGGTCTTCTTGACTTCACTAAAACTAACTGACCATGATTTTTCTTTAAAACATGTACATGCACTACGTGTATTAAATAGTTTTTACTCAAGATGAGTACTACAAATGATAGTTAGAAGTAGCAGCGATACGACAATCCCAAAGCGTACATAGAATATAAAAATGTAGCAGTCCGAATAGAAAAGATTGCGGTAGAAAGTTGGATTTCATATTATGGATATTATGCATATGAGGAGATGAAGATAATGATGAAGAATAGTCAGGATGATATGAAACACTCTTCAATTACTGAAGTAGTATTATTAACCCATGTTGATTGAGGTATTATTTTCTATACTGCATTAACTCGCCACGCTTCTCTTACGTGAAAAGGTCGACCTCGTTACTTTTTCATATCGTGCCATGAGAGACTGAATTATCGGCTCTTTGATTTGCCAACGCGGAGTCATGCCACAGCGTAATCAATATCATTTTTAACCTATGTTCACATATTGCACGTTCAAAACACCCTTCTACTTCAAAGACGAAAAAATGGGTACTTATAAAGTACTGTTCGTATCCTCATTCTCTGACGCTGGATTAAACTTGGTATACGACGAAACTAATGACAGACAGACTGCATGATCTGCAGTTACACATCTTCGTGATAATCTGAAAAGGTTATCGGGTTACTCTGACTAGGTTGTTGGAAACATGCAAAGATGCAATGCAGATTTCACGTGTGAACCCGCAAACCGTGAAAACATTTTACATGATCTGATGATCTGTACATTTATAATCACATTTCAGATATGTGTACTCTTTGTGTGGTCAATCCAATGTCATTCTATAGAAACGTGAAGTTTAATTATTTTATGACTGATAGTAATTAGTATGTTAAATGCCTTATGGACAATCATATATTCTTAAAGGCTAAGCTAAAAATAGATTAATCGGTTTCTTCATCAAATCAATTTATATATTAACACATTGCAGATTATATACTGTGAGCAGTGAGCGATTCTTTTCCGATTTCATCAACCAAATCATCAACATCTGTCAGGTAATTAAAAGCGTAAAGGGTAAAACCAAGATTACTTTACACGATTACTTTTAGATTTGCGCTACTAGACAGACACCTTAGCTCTAGGGAAGTGTTTAATCGTTTCTCAACTTCCTTGGGTGTTTGCTCATTCTTTGACCAAGCGATCAATTGGGATTGGAATAAGATACTTTTACTCTTAAAGACAACCTTGCACGCTTTAACAAACTGTTCCCACATTAAATGAGTATCATATCGAACGACTAATATAATTCCCACGAGAAATACTCGTTTCTTTCGTCATTCCTGAATTTTCTGCCCTTAACTTCCTCTAAAAATTAAAGTTCTAATGAACAAGTAAGTTGGTGCATGGAATTATATTTGCATTTTGTTCTACCTTGTACTTGAAGTTTTATTTTATCCAGCCTTCCTAAAAGGCACATGGACTTTCTGTGTATTATCTGATAAAATAACGTCAATTGTCAAACTATACCCACCCTACGTCATGTCTTCATGTGTGAATTTCCCTGAACGTCTAAGGAAATAGAACTAGAAAACCTGGAACTAACAAGGATTGAGTCTTATTGAACTGGATTTTCCAGTATTCTTTTGAAAAAAGATTTTATCATACTTCCGTCCATTCTTCATTGCATAATATTAACAGTCCAAGAAAGCATACAGCAATGCGCCCACAAATTTTGTTCCGAATTCCAGATAATGTGTTAAGTACTATCTAAGGTTATTAAAGTTCTTGATACTAACTTTGGGTATGCTTGAAGTAGATCAGTAGATACAAAAATCCGTATATACGTTACGTTGAAGGCTGTTTTAAATGTACAAACAAGTTTATTTTTATGATTGTAATGAGTAAATAGAAGGTCATGAACGCGGTTCTCTAATCTTTACACAAGTATTGTAGAAAGCATTTTCAAAGCATTTCATAACTTTTATCTTTAGCCCTTATCTGCTGGAATTCGGATTTAGTTTCCTGAAAACTAATTATTACTTTTCACAAAAAAAATAAGAGAGAAACGTACGAAATACTCCCAAGTCCCACTCTCTTTGTTTGTTCTTCGAAGTAAAAAAAGCCAACCCATTGCATTGCTTGGTCTCTTCACTGACTTCCCTCCATGCGTAATTTCAATCAATTTTCTCAGTTTTAGTTCAGGCTCATTTCAATAAGCTTTATTATAATAATAAGTTAAGATAATCTACCATCCGCAGCTTTTTCCCTGATTAGGATGAGTACAAAACTAAGAATTTTACAAAATACATTAATTTGTTGCTCAATAATAAAGTATTTGGTAGTATTTGCAAGAAAAGTACGTAGTGTAGTTATTTGAGCTTTATACTGCATAAAAGTATAATAATGTCTCATGTGTTGTTGTTAGAGTTAACTTTCAAATCTAGTCTTGATTTGCCATTAAATCTTGAAACTTAAATTCGAGTCGAGTTAAGGTAAAGATTGGTCCTCGTCCAATATCAAAACGAAACACTACTTTTGAACAGACAGAATCCAATTAACAATTAATGTTAGCTGAATTCCTTCCAAATTTACAACCTATTATTAATCTAGAAAAGTTTACCGTATGAAAGAATTGGCAATATTAATTCTGCTATATTACACTGAAACTTAATATTATAAATTAATTTTTTAAATTCTTAAGAGGTTCAGTTTAATTACTTGCTTTGCATTATCTCCAATCATCTCACAATGAGTTTACATTCCTACAATCAAGCGTTATGCATATTGACATAAATGCTGATCATCAATAGATTACTTGATTCTAAATGGCAAGTCTACACTTTTTTACATTTTGTTTAACATGGGTCATTGTTTGTCGAAGTTCATGTCAAGAAATCATTTAAGCAGAATAAGCTTCGAGTTTATTTCATACGTTCATAAAAGTCATTTAATCTTTTTATTCTATTTAGAACGTACAACAATTCGATCTTTTCCAGCTTCATGTGTTTACATCAACTCAACATTTAGAATAAATATTGTTGAGGCTATAAGCAGTAAGGTACTTTCTACTTAAGTCATACAAGTATGACTTGTATCTTGCTAATAATACTGATATTCAAGCATGCAATCTAAATTAAAATTAACACTCAATTTTTCAGTATTTTCTAAACATAAAAAATTATATGCAACTTAAAATTAAAGGCTAAATATACATAAAATACCATCCCACTGGCCAATTTGAAAAGTAAACTGATAGCCTAAAACAATCAAAAATAAAAACAACGTCTGTCTGTGATGTGTTGTATAATATGCTAAAACTAGCCAGGCTGCTTAATTGCATGCATAAAATATATGGTGCAGGAATATCTTATATTTTCAGACCATGTGCCGAAAAATCCCAAAATTTGGTCAAATTGGTATGCAAAAATTTACATCGAAAATTAAAACATGACACTTTGAATAATTTTCTTTCTTAATAATAACACACATTTGTGCATGTATGATCTATCTGCCAGTGCATTGTTATGTTTAGATTTATTATCAGCATCAAAGTTTCCAAAGTTCAAAAAATATTGCAAATTGGAATGATCAGAAGCAAATAAAAAATACTACCTACAATCTTATTAACATGAAACAGCAATAGTGAAATAGCAATTAGAAACAGAAACAATTCATGCATTAAGCATACCGAAATATGAAATACTACAGAATAAATGAACAAGTTTTCCATATCAGGTTGACCACAATGTCGATTTAAGCATATTTATCCTGGATTAAATCCCATAATGCTATTTTCTCATTCAAATTAATAACTATGTTTAGGTAATTATCTTATTCTAGGTCAACCTGGCCTGCAACACGTGCATTCATTGCAATTAATTGATTAATACAACATCATTCATAACCTAATGCACAAATCTACTATCAGCCTATAATCATGCATGCTATACGTAGTTAAAAATAAATTTATAAACAATGTAACTTACCACTATTTACAACAATACTTGTGTCATCTATCTCCCATCGCTTTAGGAAAAATTTTGAAACTAAAGTTGCTACTGTTAGCACCTTTTTCTTTCCGTTGCGTTATCCTTTTTTCTTCGCACCAACGCAACAACCAACTAAACTGTTTGCATATCACGCTATCAATTATCGCAGAACCCTTTGCTTTGTGCCTTTGTTGAGATTCCAAGGAGTTTCAACGCTAACCCGTTTCACTATGTTTGCTTGTTTTAATTTTGATTAATACTTTAAAAAATTTTAATGCTGACCTTGAATACTTTATCAATTAAGTAATTGTCATTTATTATATACACTTGTTCTACTTAAAACTCATCGCACATCGAACTTTCGTATATTTTTGTTTCTATGTTTTATTATCTTTTACACGGATGTAAATATGAAACAGGTTGTAGAAAACACTTGAGCTTATCACTTATTGTTTGTTTAATGTTTCCGTTTTTGGTTTTTCATATAGTTCTAGTTCTACATATACTTTGGGTTTTAGAGTTAATAAATGATTAATTGGTAGATTGTTTTAGACACAGCACAAAGAATTAAATGATGATTCAGGCAGAGTTAGACAGACTTTCAGAGTATTTCATATTTATATACAAGAGCACAAAATAAAGTTTTTAATCTTCGAAAAATAATTAGCAATTAGGAACTTATTAGTTGAAAACCGAATGTTGACATTTCTCTTTTGTATAATTATTTTCTCCGTCACCTGACAAAGTGACACTGACGGTAACACCTGAGCCAATGTCAGTGGAATGGATTCAATGGATTATGAATGAAAGAAAGGGTTAAAAAATTTCACTATTGCTTAAAACTAGCGCTCACCTAATATTGCAAAACCCTTTCCTATCTCCAAAGTTGGGTTAGCTACCTTGGGTTTATTCGCATAGTGGCTACTTGGCTTTGATTTTTAAAAACCTTACATGTTCTTTCATTAGGTTGGATTTTAGTTACCTATTTTAATATAGGATTTTAGAAATTGAACGTTTAATTTTATTTACAGCAATAACTAGGCAAAAGTTTCAAAATGAAAATTGATGAACGTCAAAATCTTCAAAAAGTGAAAATGGCATTAAGGTAGATTGGATGTTTTTAGATAAAATTAATTTGTATGGGTATTCCAGATTAAAATTAAAATAAAATTTAGTATTTTGATTTTCTTAAAACCACTATTAAAATTGGATTTGTATAGTTTTTATAGTAATGCGATTTGGTAAATCGTCGGGGTTTAGTTAACCCTTTTTTGCCGATTCAATTGCTTTGAATTGAAAACACAGACGGATGTCTGACATCAACAGATCAGACCACTTTTACTCGTACGATGCTTACCACTGGTACTACTACTTGTTTTTAGGAAGATGGCAGACTTCTTGAATGTAAATTGTTTGCAAAAATTATTTTATTTTGCTCGATTAGAACAAAACTAGAATTTAGCAATTTTACACATTACGATTATGAATTATTAGAAGATGCTAAGAATTATATAGTTGAGGTAGAAAGCTATTTCATCATACTTGTACCTAAAGGTATGTATCATGCTTTATGATGTTGAGGTTAGACCAGGCTGGTATTTTATACGCGATACCTTTGGTATGTAAATTAGGAGAAATTATAGTATTACAACCTTTTAGAACACACCTGGGGATAGGTTAATTAAGTTTTCTTTTGCAGAAAATTACAAGATTTTTTACACGACTTTGACCAACCTATTAAAGTTGAGATAGGAAGGAATTAGAATTTGGAATTGTTTGGTGGGATGAATGAATGAAAAATTGTTAAGAAAGCCAAACAAACTTATAACCTGCAACATGATGCCAAAGGATAGTAATATTAAAATTATTGCTTTTAATCATTCACTTGAGTATTTATCTCATGATTTGTTGTGTAAACGCAATGCTTTGAGATTTACATAGGTAGGTAAATGCATTTGTGAATGTACTCGATGATGATGATTATTTTGGCGAGAGATTTTTAAATGCGTTTTGATTTTGCTATCATTGTTGTAGCTGTAGCCGTAGCCTTGTAGCTTGAGAATGTTTTGCATTTCTATTCTAAACTTATAATTTTAAAACATATTTACATTTTCAACCGTCAACCGTTTATTATCATCATGAATTTTCTTTTACCTCAGTTTCTCAGATGAATATTTTATATATACTGAACGGAGCTTAATTTTGTGAGATATCGTTTGAAAGACGTAAAGTAGCAGATGTGGTATTAAAATTATATGAAAATTGCAAAAATCAAAACATGTTTATTTGCTACGTACCTTATTTATGTGTTTATAATTTTTTAATATTTTATTGAATATTTCATAACTCATTTGAATTCCCCATCATGAGGGCATGTATGAGACGACTTTTCGCAATTTTAAATTACATTATTAGGTGTCTGTTAAATTAACACACTTGGTAAAACGATTTTGGCGTAATATTTAACTCAAAAAATAAATATGAAATTAAGCATTATTTTATAATCATATAATTTTAGTTTCAGTAATATTACAGATACACGTAAAATCCATTTAAACAGTTTCTCTAAACTCTTTGATAATGAAATACAGGCTAAACCCACATCGAAAACGACTGCGACTTCAAAAACGTTTTATTGAAGAGTTGTAACAAATAATATGTTCAGATCAGACAGCTGCTCTCAGGATTACAAAAACTGTAAGCATTTTTGAAGTTTGAAGTACGAACTTTAAGCTCTTTAGGAGTTGTCCTTAAATTCTATTCTTGCAGGCAATGGCATATTTATGGCATTGCCTACAACAGGCAGAATACATGAATAGTCAGATTTAACCAAAATACCGTTTTCAAATTAGCATGTAGACACATGATAAAAAGAAACTACTTTAAACTCCTCCTAGCTAAAGAAACTACTCTAGAAAGAGATATCTGGGATTTATTATAGAATTTTGGTCAATGCTAATCCTAATAGAACTTCATATTTTAAAAAACCCATATACGCTCAAATAGTTTTGGATTTCTTAACAACATTGAAAATGGAAATAAGATTGTAAACGATATCTGGCATGCATGATAAGGACTTCTCACGCAGATTTTGTAATTTAATTTGCTAATAATAATGAAAACAGTAATTTTTATAAAAGCCAATGTTACATTCAATTAATGACATTTACTTATTCGTTTTGTATTGAATAAATGACCACGCATTATTAAGTCTAGCTTCTAAATCTACTACAGTACTATGAATCTTTAATCGCCATCCAAATTCAATCATTAATCCACATTTTAAGTAGCATGATTTTTAGTCCTCTATGAATTTCTATACCATTAATAACAAGACCGAGTAGAAATTCTATCCCAATGCCCAATGTAGGATGTGGTGATGACATTTATTGGCTAGATTGTCGCCAGCATTGTAGAAAATTTATCAAAGCAGAAAAGATTTATATGGGAATTAAAAAAACTCTGAAAATCAAAATAACACGTTTTTTAAAGCTTTGATATACTTTTTCTATTTAATAATCAATAATATTTAGCATCGTTTAAAATTTTTTGCCACAATCTGGGTCTATTATTAAATAACAAGAACATAAATATAAAAATTACAATAACTGCTGGAATGAAGTTGGGTAATTAGGATCTCCTGGCAATGCATTGAGCTTTTCTCTAAGCTCCGGCATTCATCACAAAAGAGTTTAATAAATAGAATAATTATTCAGGTGAATCTAGCGACTTTGGGAAGCAGGCTTTGTAGCAGGTTCGGCACACACGAGACTGCTCGATACTTACATGCCCTGGTAAAGATACCAATTTTTCAAGACATCGAGAACAAAATATACCTCCACATCGGGAACAATGCCTCTGCAAACAAAAATAATATTACACTATTAACATTAAATTCTATTCAATTTAGTTTAAGTATAAACAAATGCATTACTTTAAATGAAGCAAAGTCTAAAGGAGTAGAGCATGGGCATTCGGTAGCTGCTCGTACGGATTTCCAGTCTAAAGCGACAGATTCCAACTCGTCCGTTAATTCTTCAAAAGTAAGACAGTACGGCCCATCTGGAATGATTTCGTTTTGTTCAAGGGCTAGAGTTTTAGGTTTATCTGACTCTGATTTCCAATCCCCAAGTCCATCGATTAGTGGGTCTTCAGCGCTTATTTTGTGTTGCGTCTTTAAGTTAACCTAAGGTGCAAATTTATACGTTTTTTATTGTTCCTTGACAATTTCAGCTAAACTTTGGGGTTGTAAATCAAGGCAAGAAGTTAAATATTTACCTGATCAATCTTATTTTTCTTATAGTGTAGACGATTGTCGTCTGCATGTAAATCTGAATTTTTTCCATTGACTTGAATATCTCCTCCAATGCTTTCTTCTAGACTTTTTATTCTCTTTTTCAATAGCTTAATATGGTCATTCAATGAATACAAATGGTCTTTGTATGCAGTAGCAAGGTCACTGAGAGATTCTCGAGGATGTAGTCCATTCTCCCATCTGCAATACATTCCTCGCCAAAACCTAACATACGCAGCATGAACGTTAGCTTAGAGTTGCGAAAGTTCAAGCAAGAAGTACTAAAAAATTAATGCATCAATTTACTTGAACGTTTGAGGTGCAACATTGGGACAAATAAAACCAACATTTGCTTCTGGTTGGTAGAGTGGATTTAAATATTCATTTTTTCGGGTTGCGAGATATCCCCAAAGTGAGTAAGTTTTCTCTGAAACTCTATTGAACGGAAGAGTAAAAACTTTTATGAACATCGAATTATTAATGAAACAATTTCTTCTCTCTTCTTACAAAATTTACCTTAGATCGATTCGATCCTTTTGACAATTTCCTATGAAGGTACCAAACTGGCACGAATGTAAGTGATCATGAATGGTAAGGAGAAGGCGTTCATTGAATTCGAAAACGAAAGGGAATTGTTGCATCAGTTGCCATATACACTCAAGCCACTGAGTGAACACAGGGGAAACCTCTTTAGGGTCTACTTGGGTATGACCACATCGATCTGTGAATTTATGTCCGAATTCAAGCCACTCCTTTGCGATTAATGCTTGAAATCCATCGAAGGTACGATAATGTGGATCTAGCAGCACTTGAGCAAGTCCACAAACTTGTGCCGTTCGGTCCCATCCATCAGAACAATGAACAAGTACTGAGGAACCTTCTTCTAATGTCCTACAATAATGAGGCATCAATAACAATTGTTAGAAATTAGGGTTGCAGTATTTTGTCGCGTTAATAAATATTTTAGTATAAATAATTCAATACCTTGCGACTGACATAGCTGCATCAATAACTGATTTAATGTGCTTTAACCATCCACTGCTTTCTAAGCCGGTTAGAAATGCGGTCATTAATTGCGACTTAAGGTCGCAAGCTAAAGAACGTAAAAAACATGTCACATAAATTTCCATTCTATACTCTAATATTTGGAGAAGCATTAGTCATCATATAATTTCCAACGTACTTTCTACTACCCGAGCCAAGCTAGATCTCATAACATGAATGTTGTCGATACCAGCAAACATAAATCGGGTATTTTCATAATTTGCTTCACTTTCATATCCTTTTCCGGCAGCCCTGTTGGCCATGGCATTAATCTTAGGCCTCGTGTCAACAACGACTAACTGAGCTGTATTAGGATTTGCTTTTTGGATACAGACTAGGAGATTCTCGTCTTCAACACAACGGGCACTGAAACCTGAGAGCGGTTGACTGCACCGACACAAGGCAGCCTGAAATCGTGTAAACAACAATAAATGAGGAACTTTCATTTCTTCCTTTTCATGCACGCAAATATCCCCCTTACTTGCAAACGCCAAGTTTTGATTAGTATTATGACCCATTTATTGCTCCTGTATAAATCCTTATCAAGGCCGTTTATAAATATAGCGTAAGAATTGCTTATCTAACATGCAATCTTTTTAGGTAATAATATACAAGCGGAAAAGGAAAATGCAAAATGGGTAAAAACCGTTGTCGGGGTAAGTAAATCAATAAAGTCTATTGCGTAGTATGTGCAAAACATTTTATAAATCACATTTTGATTATAGGTAGATTAAACCTTTTGCTTTCATCTCGCGTATAAATCTTATAGCAATAATTTTCCATATGCATATTCTTATTTTTGTGTTTTTGTGTCTATAGACTTTTACAAATGCATTATGTCTAACGAGGGCGAAACTACTGATTACATAGACTTCAAATGCGTCATACGCGAAAGCAGATTTTTACAAGTTGGAAAAACTTACTTTAGTTGTGTGGAGGTAAGTCATTACAGGTAGGCGGCCCCGACTTCGAAATCGAGAGGATCCAATGAGAACTGAGCTTGGAGCCGAAGTTGGGACATAAAGGAAGCGGGGATAAGTATCACAGAGCTGTTTAAAAAACAAACAATTTTACCAAACTGTAGGAATGATTTGACTATTTATAAATCATCAGCATGCATATTCAAAGATAATTTTTAAAAAACTCACGTCGTAATCTTTATTAAGAGTAGTCATGCACCAGGTATCAGCAGGAACGTTCATTCGTTCGAAATCATCTTGAATTTTATAGAAGGACCAGCCATACTCTTTAGGTATATCATCTGTTCCTATATTATACCTGAAGCAATACAAGTCTTCTATGTTCTCTGCAAAGTCATATTTTAAATCTTGTGATGTAATTTATTCGTGGATATGATTGCAAATTAGAACAACATAACAAATGATCTATCTAATCTTAAGTTACCAGGTTGACACATCTGTGTCAAAGAAGTGTAAAGGTCATGTGCATCTCGCTCTTTAGGAACGATGAAAGTCATGGAGAGGAACGTCTTCGTGCGAATTTGAAGTGGTGATCCCGACGTTGATAATGGCAATTTCCCTACACTCGAAATGTGTGAGTGTAGAATCTAAAGAAAAGTAGATAACATTTATCTAGTATTTTTGTAATCCATTAGGGAAAACTTGATTTATTTCTAACATAGTTAATATTTTTTTAAATTGTAGAATGTATTGAAAATCAAAAGTGTTTGGAACCATTTTAAAAACATTTAAATGAGTGTCAACATACCCAGGTTTCCCGTTTGTTTTCATGATCCACATAGATCAAATGAGTTGCTGTCAGGTACAAAGATCCAACAGCGTTACGACGAGAGCTAAATCTTTCGACTAAGCTTACATTGTCCACCTAAAATTCACAAAAAACATTAGTTTAAAATATGTTGAAAATCCAAGTTTTTTAAAAATTATTTTTTCACTCGAAATGCGAAAATAAATGTACGTAACACAAAAGTAATTTGATTTGATTGCCTTCATTTGGAAAGGTATATTATGAATTTTGTGATCTTCTCCATGGTCCAAGGAAAACCATCCTCGAAAAATAGAATACATTTC
The DNA here is from genome assembly GCA_034696405.1 of Isotoma caerulea. Lineage (NCBI taxonomy): Eukaryota > Metazoa > Arthropoda > Collembola > Entomobryomorpha > Isotomidae > Isotoma > Isotoma caerulea. The sequence goes on from JAQFZZ010000913.1 coordinate 11,784, forward strand.
CCCTGGGGTATGCATATGCATTTTAGGTATCTGGTGAAGATTCAGGCTTTTTATACTGTGAATATGTTGCCTACTTGTGCTAAACATCTAATGCACTAGATTTATATTTGCACTTTTTACTGAACTAGGCAATAATTGTTAACAAATTAGGTATTTCTTAATTAATTGAGTGAGATATCTGGGTAGCAAAGACACAACTGTTTTATGCACTGTGGTACCTCCGCCCATTCCTTTATTCTAAAGACTAACTACTTCAAGGAGTGTATATGTTCTAATCACTAGGAAAAATAGTATTTCCCTTCTGTGTGTGTGTCATCGTCTAATCCTTGACTTACGTACAAAGTGTGGGCGAAAGTTTTGTTCAAAGAAGAAAGTAGAGAAAGTTAGGCCCGGTCTGTCATGTGTCGTGAGTACACGGGAAGGTTGGACTATCACCCGAATAGGCCGACGAGGCCAGGCAGGCCACAGAGCATACCAAACCTGTCAAGTCCGTATAAAAGTAGAGTACACTATATTTCACAAGTCTTTGTCCTACTCAAAATTATTGATGGGTATGTGGCCAACGGGTAACCCAATGGCAATCATTATTGAACCGGAAAACTAAATCGGAGAAATATTGACTGCATTCTTCCAACCGAATATAACATGTCCAGCCAATCCCATACGGATTCTACTTTATGTACAATAACTGACTGAAACTTTTACCCCTGTAAAACCTACTTTTCTGTTTCTTGTATCTCGAAACGTTTTTTTGCACTGCATATGATAACTCAAAATCTAGAATCTGTGGAAACAACAAGAAATATGTGCAAGTACCATTTCCTATAAATTTTCATTTACTCTGTCATGTTATGTTCACTTCACTTTCTTTTATATTTTAAACCTGATTCATGGACAATGCAGATAAATGACTTGCTGCAGGGTGCTATAAAATCCTTAATTTAATTGTTTAAATAAAAAAAACAAAATGTTCCAAGGTTGCTTAAGTTCATGTTCAAACTTTATGTGATTTAACATCATTTTTTTAAATGACTTTACTGCTAAATTACTTTTTTTTAAAGTCACATTGTTGATTTTAAACCTTGATGATTGAAATATTTTAAAGAGGTGAAACCATGAATCTTCTATTTTTTAGCATTCTTAATAATTGTATTTTTATTTGGCGAATTTATTAAAACGCAACTTATGAATTTTTTCGAATTGAAAATTAAATTGATAGAAAATTTTCCATTATTTTGTACTTTTATTTAAAATTTTAATTCATAGTTTAAAATGATTTTGAAGTTGAACTATGAATCCTTTAAACTTCTACTACGTTTTGCATAAACTAACATCAATTTTTCTAGCAAGATACATTTTAACTGTGTTCAAATTTTTTAAACTAAATTTTATAAATAAAATTCATTTTTATTGATTTATTTTTATTTTTTTTAGAAATTTTCGCTTTAAATTATAGGTATATGCATGATATAATATTTCAAGGAAATTTCTTTTTCCGGATCTCCAAACCCGCTCACATCCTTGAGGTTTATATTCAAGGGCGAAAGCTGTGATTATTTTCATGGGAAAAGCAATGTAATATTTATTTTGATATCTTCCAGTTTGAAGTTTTGAACTAAAAGTTTTAAGCATCAATTTTTAAAAAACTACAATTTTCAACTCTTTAACATACTTCAGACTAATCTCTCTGTTTAAATATATTTTGTCTATATTTGAATTAAACATTAAATGTAAAAAGGTAAAATCTCTTTATAGTCTTGACTGTTCAAACATTGGCTTTGCTGCCAATAATTGATCTTACACAGTTGACTTTCTCTAGCCTCTATAACTCT
>JAQFZZ010000914.1:0-13614 GCA_034696405.1 Isotoma caerulea
ATTTCTTTCTTCAACGGGTTTTCAGTGTCTTTATTTTCTATCACTTCTTGGATAACCAAATCATGAAAATCTTGATCGGTGAACAGTGGTGGGAAATACTTGTTTAACATTCCGCATGAAATCCGCACAAATCTCATAATCTTCGGGACATAACTTCCTTCGACAGTATGCTTAAAGAACGGAAACACATTTTTTAGCCGACCATTTACAGCTTCCACCACCCATCTTGACATGGTAACTTCACGAGAAGCATTAGCATCCGCACAAGAAAATTGTGGCTTCTTTTTATCCAAAAGACTTGGCATGTAGACAGTAAGGCCATGAGATTTTGTCTCTTCAACTACATCGCGATATCCTCGGTCCATTAAAATGAAATCATCCTCTTCCACAAACAATAAAAAATCTGAATTCTCATAGTGGTGTCTCATGATTGCTGCATCGTTGTTCGAAGAATCACAAAAGTACGGTCCTGCAGCTTCCAAGATGTAACCGGAAGGGAAAACAATAAACAGCGGCTTCAACAGATTCCTCATTTTGTGCATAGAAAAAGTTTTTCTCTGGAGGTGGAAGTCTTGGGGTTTTTCAATGTGAACATAAGTGCAGTCTGTAATATTTGATATTATATCATATTTATCCATGATTTGCACGTTTTAATGCAATGCAATTTTAATTAATTGATTTAAAATGCGAATAAAACAACAAAAATGTTTTAATTGTATGAACATTGGAACAATACAAAAATGCTTAGAATAGCTTGCAAAATTCAAACAAAAAAACAAAAATATCTTTAGAGTGGTAAAGTTTTGTTTTTCATACGCCATGGGTACAAGAATATTTTTGGCCCCGAATATGTCCATGACAACAAAAGTTAAAAAAGTTAGTAAATTGAGGAATTGTAATAGTAAATTACAACAAAAACACCTGTACTATTTCAATAATTGCAAGAGCCTCCAAAATCACAAAATGCCCAAATTTTGCTAAATTATAGACAAAGAATTGGGGAACATTTTGGTAGTAATCTTACGGTTTTGTGATTTTGGTGTCGATTACATAGACGCTCTGAAGTTGGCCGAAATTGTGCCCTTACACAGTTCTCATCTTTGCTTATCGGCATTTAACTATGTTTTCAATATATCAATCTTTCGGACTTCGAGAGGTTTATGATCAATGATAATTAAAAATGCAACATTAAATGCAGTTAAAAGCGAATAAACTGCAAAATGAAACGGTAGAAAATGTCATAAGTCAAACTTTAAAAAACGCTAAAAAATATAAAATTTCCAAAGTCAGTCACAATTAATGATCAGGAAATTGTGTCTTTCGTTCAGATATGAATTAAAACTGGATCATGGTAAATTCTAATGTTATAAATCAACATTAATCATCACTAATACTTACTGATGTAAATAATTCATTACTGACCCGTATGTATATTGGCATCACTGTAAAATGTGTAAAATCATGTTCATGAAATCTTTACTTAATATTCGGGTTCGGGGATCTAATGTGTAGGGGATCTACCGTCCGAGGGATCTTATGTCAAGGGGATCTACTGTGTAGGGGATCTAATGTCCAGGGGATCTAAGGTGGGGGATCTAAGGTGTGGGGATCTACCGTCCGAGGGATCTTATGTCAAGGGGATCTACTGTGTAGGGGATCTAATGCCCAGGGGATCTAAGGTGGGGGATCTATGGTGGGGGATCTACTGTCCTAGAATCGGCACGGCAGTAAGTTCTGTGCATGCCGAGAGAATAATTGACACATTTCGTAATGATTTCTCATTGAAATTTTTATGCTTCGTATGAGAGTTAAGGAATAAGAGCAGATTTTGTTGGGCTAAACCTTCGCAAAATTTATGGATGGATCGTGTCTTCCATGTTGTGAACACGTGCGGAGCGGGGATTTATGTGAGAGATTAGTAGAATTATGAGCTATAAAAGTGGAAAGTAATTTCCCAAGAGGAAACTTACACCTCACAGCTAATCCCTCAGGTAATTCTTATTTCGCCCATCAATTATTCCCACGTTTGTTTTTTAAGGAAGGCAGAGGGCTATTTTTTACTTTTTAACCAAACCATATGGGATCTGTTTTAAAATTCCTAGACATTCTATTAGGAGCGAAGAGTGGGTGGGCCATGTCAATTACTCATTTCATTTGAACTGTCTGAATTCATGAGTTTTGAAAGTGCTGAGGGGGTAACTTTTCCAATCCGTCCATTTCTCCCGATCGTTTTTAAATTCCCTGTAATCATTCCAGGGTTTTAAGTTGAGCCACTAACTAGACACTTCAGATTATTTCTCATGAAAACTCATGAACAGACATGAATTGGAGGACGTACTTGGCATGGTTCATGTTTCAACGCCAATTGTAGATAAAATTGTTTGTGGACAAAAGTTGGGGATTCGGGAGAAAAATATTGAGATTGATTCTTTTAGATGGGAGAAAAAGAGAATAGCCTGCACTCACTCTGCACTTTTGAATGAAAAATAGAGCCACAAGGATGTTCAGTTGGAGAGTGAGTGTGCCAAAAAGTCTTCTCCTATTACAATTATATCTAGAATGATTCAAGACGTGGAAATACAAGGAAGTGACATGACTGTGTCATCCATCACTCTCGATAATCAGTCATTTCTTTTTCCTGCACTGCCGTTCATTAATAAAGGATAAGGAGTGAGTTGATTTCATCTAACTCGGAGTTAATCTTATACTCTGTATTTATTCCTTTAAGAAGTTTTTTAAAAGGGTTAAATATTTACTCATGTCAGGGTAAAGATTTCTTGACAAATTGTTCCGGAAGAAGTAGGCCTTTGTATCGAAAACAAAATTGATCAACAATTTTAAGGAAGGTGCAAATAGATCTGGAAAACTTTTTTAGCCTTGCTCTTCTTAGGAGTGAAACATTTAAAGAAATAAGGAATCTCTATTATCTTCCGTCCACTGAAATGTAGGAATTAAAGATAAAGCGGTTTCCTTTGTATACCCCTTACATAGCAAGTCACGAGAGAAAAACTTTTTTGCACACCGATCAAAACATTAAGCTATTCTGGTGCGAGGAGTTTTCCGTCCCAGAGTTTAGTCTCGCTCTTAAGTTCTAAATTTGTTAGATACCAAATTTATTCGGATGATAGTAGAAGATATAGATAGCTCACTTAGGTTTTGCGCTTCATCACATTCAATTCAGATGAAACATAGAATTAATTCCAGTCTGTTTTAATGGGGACGAAAGTGTCTGAGGTTCAATATGTTTCCTTGGTTGGACTGGAGCAGATGGGGCAGAGACGAAAAAAAACGTTAACCCGTTTTAAGAGTGCAAGTGCAAGGACGAGATGAACAGGAGAAATTAGCACTTTCTCAGTTTTGCGTGTTGCAAGGGAGAGTGGGAGAGGTTGAGAGAGGAAGGCCTTTTAAGAAGGATCATTTGTCCAGGGTGATAAAAATCTTGGTGAGTATTGAGACGCATAGGATGGGGAAATCGGATTACGTTGACAGAGGTCCCTTTTTTCCCTTATTTCGCCTTGCTAATCGGATCAAGAATAGAGGACAGGGAAACCCTTTCATCTCTCTTGGAAGTAGGCAAAGAGACCCAAACACAATTAAAAAATTTACTAGCTCAAGATGTTCGTAACAGCCGATCGATTAAATCTAGTGCTCGGCATCATTCTATTCCAGACAAAAATTTCCATTCAATTCCATCCAAATCGGGAATGGAATGAAAAGCGGTCATTCAATACTAGTCGATTCCATTCAAGAGTAGGCTTGAATGGAATTCCCTTTGAATTGAATTGAATGCAATTGAATGGCTTTTCAAAATTAGTTTTGAAAACATTGCTAAACGCATATTAAAAATTATAAGTTCAAAATTAACATTTTTTGTGTCGGTTTAAATATTCCCACAGACTCTGACATTGGGTGCAACTTTCGATTCGGGAAAAATTTTGCGACATATTTGTAGTTTTTTTTAATTTTTTGGATTTCAATTCCATTCAATTCAAAGTTTTCAATTCCATTCCATCCCTACTCGGAATTGATTCAATCCAACTTTCATTCAATTCAATATTTTGCTGAATGGAATTGAATTGAATTGAATTGAAAAAGACTCATTCAGACTCGAATGATGCCGAGCACTAATTAAATCATTTGTAGTAGTATGAATGATCCTTTTTGGAACGGTGAAAAAGTTATATATAACACAAAAAATTATTTGGGTTGTTTAATTTCCATTTCCTGGGTTAAAAGTTAAATAGAGCGGGTGAGGGAAAGTTAGCTCTGGAATTGCACACGCTCTACTTAATTAGTGCAAACTAAATATGTCTCTTCAAGTTTTGTCTCGAGACTCGAGGAAAGTTTTGAGGCTTTTGAGAAGTGTGCGTTGGTACAAGTTCAACACAAGATCAGAACTTTCACAAAGTTAATATTCATTCATTTATTATCTGTTTCGTTTCGTCTCGCCCAGAATGTCAGAAGGATCTCATCGTTCATAAATTATATCGAATTATGTTCTACTCATTTATTTGGTTTAGGCCGTAAAGTAAATGATACGATGAAAGAAATGATGAATGATTAATGAATGGTTTTGAATATAGTTGGGTCTTTCACGAGTGATTATGAAGTGTCACTCAAAAGGCGAGTCTCATTTCCTGTCCATGTTCCCCCTTTTACAGCTAAATCCACTCTCACCTTTCACTCGAATTCCCGTTTGCATCCGGGAAATTTGCACTCACTTTGACGCTTTTTATGAGTGAGGAGTTTTGAAATTTCCTCAGAGTAATAAAGTTTTCATGTTCAGTTTTCATCTGAAGAGTATTCCATGTGAAAGGGACAATACGCTATTTCATCCACAAGGCAAAGAATTACTCAAAGAGATTGTAAATGGGAGCTGTTTCTCAGTTTTACACAAAGACATTATTATCCATTTGCAACTTTTATTACAGCCTCTGCTTCAAGTTAATCTCCCCATTTACAGCACAGGAAGAGTTGTAAAAAATGGGATTTGAAAGAAGCCAAAAGTGAAAGAGTTGTGTAGGATGGGAATGTTTAACGAGGGTAATTAGTGAGCAGATTTCACTCACAGTTTTTTCTCTTTGGTATCCGGAAGAAAAAGTATCGGAAGAAAAAAAACGGACGAAAAAGTATCCGGAAGAAAAAGTATCGGAAGAAAAAGTACGGAAGAAAAAGTATCGGAAGAAAAAGTACGGAAGAAAAAGTATCGGAAGAAAAAGTATCGGAAGAAAAAGTACGGAAGAAAAAGTATCGGAAGAAAAAGTATCGAAAGAAGTACGGAAGAAAAAGTATCGAAAGAAATACGGAAGAAAAAGTATCGGAAGAAAAAATACGGAAGAAAAAGTATCGAAAGAAGTACGGAAGAAAAAGTATCGGAAGAAAAAGTACGGAAGAAAAGTATCGGAAGAAAAAGTACGCAAATAAAAGTATTGGAAGAAAAAGTACGCAAATAAAAGTATTGGAAGAAAAAGTATCGGAAGAAAAAGTATCGGAAGAAAAAGTATGCGATCTTTTATGTAAAAAATATTTTGTACATAAAAGTGCCAGGCTAAAACTCGCTACTTTTAAATTCGGTCAAAACTTCCCCCTTCAACTAAAAAACCCTATAAACCCTAAAAACCCAAAACACCCCTAAAAACCCCAAAAACCCGGGTTATTGGGTTTTTTTCCAATAAAACCCCGGGTTTGTCGTACCCTGCACTTAAGTGATATATTCGGGGTGAGGTGATTGAAAACAGAGCCTCATATATCATTATTTGTTTGCTTATTTTTTAGATGGATAACTGCAATTATTTCTAACCCACCAAGACTTATTGTAATTCTGATTTACCATGAATTATCAGTGCTTTTAAGCAACTTTTTATTTCACTTTTTCTTAATAGATTTTGTTAGCGCTTTAAGTAGGAAACAGGAAAATAGTTAAATTTAAAACTTACATTTACTAATAATAGCATTTCATCTTGCTCGTTATTAATGTTTCATTGTTCTTATGTACTCTTGTGGAACTCTAATTAAATAGGAAAGTGTTTAAATGGGCTAAGTCAATAGTCCAACAATTCAATTCTTTTTAAATGGAGTGAAAGTGTGAAAATAATTTGGATAAATCCCGTACATAAAGCAAATGAATTTGATTTCGCATCCTGTGTTTTTCTCGTTTCCAATGGAGAATAACTTAATATGAAAATACCGTGTTGTTTAAAGTAAACTAGATGGATAAACTTTGACCTTTTGAGAAGATAAGATAGATTTATATAAGCACTGTCACCTAGTCTCTCCCTTTCTCTTGTCACTCTGAATTACTCTTTTGGTCTACTCAGATGCATTAATAACTTAAGTATGTTTACACGACCAACGAGTGTGGATTTTGTGGACGTTTCCTCTCATGGGATGGAACACTTTCTCTCTCTTCCATTATTAAGACAATTGATCCCCTACATTTCACCTCCAGCTACACGTATTACCTCGTTTCCCTTTGTTTCTCTCAGAATACAATTAAAATGTACTTTACAGCCCGGAGATGTAATGTAGGGGATGTACTGCCTTCGAATCTAAATTCTTATTGCATTTTTATGTAATGAAAATCCGTGATTTACACCTTGCAGTTTTACGACAATACGTTATGGCCTGGGTGGAGTGTTAGGAGGGTAAACACCGGCTGGATGAAATGGACGGTGGTAATTTGTCTTGGAAACCTAAGAGAAGGAATGAAAGATTTGGATATTATGCTTTGGTTTGTAACTTAATTGTAAGGGCGGTGTGCCTTTGGAGTATTTCTCATACTTTTATTCAGTGTACAATCAATCTTTGGTTTAATCAACAATGTAAAGTGAACTCAATAGAATAAGAAACCTAAGCACATTCTGCAAGCTACTCACAGGCCCATTCATAAATTGCCTCTGGGATATTGTGTTTTTCTTTGATTTCATAACATCGTTAGGCTTCGTTGCTTAATCAGCTGTAAAAAGCTTATCACAGATTTTGAAAATTCCGCTTTATTCACTATTTTAGCTGCTTTAAATACCCGTCAATTAATGCTGATATGCATTACGGCTAATGCTTCTATCGCTTCATTAGGAGACATTGGTGTTGGCGGAAATGAAAAAAACGAACAAAGCAAGGAAGCAAATAGAGGAAATGGCCGAAAAAAATGTATGGTTTTTGTTGTTTGGGGAAAAACTGGTTTAAATGGAGGCCAAACTGAGTAGCCGAGTGAATGGAGCATTTGTTTGTGAAAGCACCCACCTGTGTTGTTGTCTATTTTTAACTGTTTTCCCATTAAGAAAAGTGGGGGATTTGCACTCTAACCTAGGGTCATCTCTTAGAAAACTCTGTTGGACGGATGATGAAATGGGTTGACAAATATTGGAACCCGAAAGGAGTACATTGATTAAAGCGGATTGAATTACATCTCTGATAATAATGGTCTAGTAATTGGGCGTACTCAATTGGTTTGAGTGTTTTAGTATTTGACAATGTCCCATCTTAATTGACAACTCGCTGCTTTTATTACTTACAATTTTTCGATGATTTAAAGTGGGATAGGGAATTGGGAAAGATGATCCCTTGACTGGATGAAATTCAAGTATTTGGTGGGAATTCCCCCTAGGAGATTTTAGATTTCCAATTGAATTGAGACTCTCAAGGCTAATTAAATAGAGAGTGAAAAGAGTAAAAGGTGAGGTGAAATGTCGTGGGGTTTTATCAGAACGGGATGATAATAGACTGGAAGGGATTACACTAATTGTGGCAACTTTATTCCATGTCTTTGAGAAAAGAGAGAAAGAGCTCCTTCATAGTTTGTCTTTTGTTCTATGTGTATGAATTAGTTGCTCGTTTCTCCTGCCAACACAAATATTTGCTCCATTCCTTAATAGCACTTAAATGAGTGTCTGACTTAAATGAGGAAAAGGATTGACACCAGTTTAGAACTTAGATGTTTTTGCAACTTCGACTTGAGAAGAATTGTTAAGTCATTTTTTCCGGGATATTTAAATGTAACAATGTAAGGTGTAAAACTTCTTTTGGAATTATGTGTTTTATTTAACAATACTAATTAATTTTCAACAGTTTTATCATTTATTTCCGATCTTGTCTATAAAAATAAAATGTCGATAAGTGAAGATTATAATAAAGATAAATACGAAAAGTTCTATGAACTTAAGTGTATCTATGAATCCAATTTGGATTCATAGATACACTTAAGTTCATAGAACTTTATCCAAATATAATTAGACAATTATGAAGTAGTACTTTAGTCAGTCTTACGCAAATTATTCTTTATCTTTCTCGAGTGCGTGGTTTTTGATAATTTATTCAAAGTAAATAAGGAATGAGAAAGATGTTAAAAAATGGAGGAGGTATTGGAATGGATCATTTTTTTGCTTACACGTAAATCTAAGAAATGAGCGAATGGGATTTTTACGAGGTGTGTGAATACAGAAGATACAAATGAAACGAAATGAATTATGTGACATATTCAAAAACCCTTTTGTTAAAAAAATACTCCAATTACTCGTCTTACGCTCTATTCTTTTTTCTCCGTTTCTTTTGCTAATGGATTGAGGCGAATTACAAATAAATATTTAGAAAACTTCGTATGTACTTATGTTTAGGACAAATGTGGTGGAAGGGAAAGCCTTTCACTTCATTCGTATGAAATATTAATCGGGTCCATTTGCATTAGAGCAAAAAAGAGGATCTGTTTGTGGAATAAGCAATGCTGTAAGTGACTGGATGAATATGTCTAATGTATACCATTTGTTAAGTAGCAAAAGTTGCTTTATGAGATCGCACTGTCTGTCTGTCTGTCCGTCCGTCCGTCCGTCACACCGATAACTTTCGAACGCTTAGAGATAATTGCGCACGGTTTTTTACGCCGGATTTCTCTGGTCGAAAATACTTTTGGTATTGAAAATCAGCGCTCTGCGCAAGGGCAAACTGGTCGAAAAATAAGGTCAAAGGTCAAAAAGTGTCATTTTTCACATTTTACGTCATTGGATAGCTCTGGAAAAGTAGATTAAAATATGAACAGAAACTCATGTTTTATGATGACTATTGATGACCCCTAAGTCATAATGTAGGATGTCAAAGGTCAAAATAGCGAAAATACTATTTTGATATATTTAGATAGATTTTTAAGTGTAGATCAAAATGAGGTATGATACATAAATGTTTTGTGATCTCTAAGGTCAAAAGTTCACAATTTTAAATTTTTCATTGTATATCCTACAATTTAGACATGTCCATTGCTTCCGCTACTTTTCGATGTTCCGTTTGATGTGGTTTATTATTTAAATGTTTACCAAAGACAAAGAGAGTGGTAACAGACTTAAACAGACTTGTCATTTTCCCGATTTTGTTTGTGTAGATGTCATTTTTTTAAATTTTCTTATTTTTAAATAGAATAAGTGTTATTCCAGAATGTAGTGATTTAGTTTTTTTGTCTTTCAAAAACACAAAACTATTCCGCATTTAACTAATCTTCTCAGATCGACGCTAACCCAATCTAGCTAAGCTAAAAATACAGATATTCGACTCTGGATATTTTGATTTAATAATTTACAAATTTTAATAAAGATTCACAACATTAAACAAAAGGAAATAATGTAATTTTTCAATGAAATTTAATCAAGATCCTCCAAATGTACGTCAAATGACACTTTGTTCAATAAAACCTCTACGTTCTCTCGCACATCAAAACGGGGCATTTGTACTGGCTGCTGAATGGACTGTCCAATTCAAAATCTCACGCGTACTGTAAACTGAATGAATGTACTGAAATTTTTTTAAAAATAAATTTCCTTTTCATATAAAAATAGGAAAAATGCAAAAACTGACAGAATTGCGAATATTTCAAAAATATGAAGTACATTCGAAAAAGTGACCATTTCTTTTGCATGTTTGCAGAAGTGAGATCAGCGGACATTTCATCTTTTGCATGAAATTCAGGGGAGTGGAACTCTCAGTCCAAAAATCTATCGGACCGAAATTCTATTCTTCTTTTATGAGAATGGATTGGGACGAAGTGAGGTTGCGCTCGCACAACAACGATCAGGCAAATAAAATACATTCCCCCCGGACAAAGGGCCGTTCACAAATTAACCACTTTTCATTTACTAATCTTAAGTAGACCACTGAGGATGGATTCTACGACAAATATGCCTCATATAAAACATTTTACAATTCACAGATTGTAAATATTTCTCATGATCTATTACAATTTAGTAATTTAAATTTATTTTGAACGGTTGCAAGACCTAAATGTATTTTTTTAGACACGCCACAGATCTAGATTAATATTTGAATTCAATGTATTATTAGTCAAGTTAAATACATTTCTTAATTTAAATTTGATTTTCGCGCTACATATTTAAAAATTGAATATTTTGAAATTTTTAGTAGCATACTTGCCAGGGCATATTTGTCGGGCAACCCTACTCTCTTTGTCTTTATCCTTTTGACTTGAAAGTTTCTCTTTGATGTTGAGGGAAGAACATGTTTTCAATTAGTGCTCGGCGTCATTCCATTCGAGACAAAAACTTCCATTCAATTCCATCCAATTGAGGAATTGAATGAAAAACAGTCATTCAATTCAAGTCGATTCCATTCAAGAGTTGGCTTGAATGGATTTCACTTTGGATTGAATGGAATGGAATTGAATGACTTGTCAAAATAAGTTTTGAAAACATCGCTAAACGCATATAAAAAATTCAACCGAGCCTGAGTCTTCGCTCGGGAGGGAAATTATTTACGAATGGATATGCGAGTGTTGCGAATAAAAAATACACTCGTGTGTCCATCTCACCCGCTTTTTCTACTTAAGAAGGAAATGCAGAGAAGTGTAATTTACTGTATACATTTGTGGCAACTTAAACTTGCATTTCCCTTTGTCTTGTTGGAATGGATTTGCCCGAACGTGAGGAATACCAGATAATGAATATGAGTTATGGGGGGAGAAACTAGGGCAATAAATGTATCAAATTCCAGTACTTGTAAACTTATTTTTAGTGGGTAACAAAAGTGTAGTGAATGTTTTACTGCTCTATACTTCAGTCTGTAAAGTTGCACGAGCTAAATTTCATAACTTTGAGCATTTATTATGGGGAAACGCACTGTGCGCATTTTTACTTCCAAGGATATACAACTCTTGTCAATAATTTTTCTATCTAGAAATTTCATTGCCTTTTTTAATGCATTAGTAATGAATCTAGCATTCCATTTCAAGCGAAAATATAAATGGACAATTGCTCTTAAGCTCTGGAATTGGAAAACACGTCTTTTCATTATGTTCCATTCCAAATGAAGTTTGAATTTTACTAATATTTTCTTTCTCATTGAGATGTTCTCGTTACCCAAAATGTTGATTCCTCCTTTATTGCCTTTTTATTTACTAAAAGCAGCTAGAGCGACTCATTTAAATCTCTCTTCATCCAAATTGAATTCTTCAATTGGATTTGCGGTTTTTAGATAAAACTGGAGCTTAGCAGTCACAACAAATCTATTGCAAGAGAGTCGTAGGATACTCATTAAAGTAAAATAGAGGAAACAGACTGAGGATGTTGTTTTGTAGGGTTGCCCTTGCCAGGTAAACACAGCCCGTTACATGAGATAAATATTCTTCTCTTTCTTCATTTATTCCAATCACGTCCTTACACAATGTACACACTCTTAATCCCCAAAGCCACAGGATATTTGACAAATCACGTGATACAATTTCATTTCCTATCGAGTCTTGCAAAACGATATCATTAGCCTCTATAAAGTGCATCGACTATTTCCATGATTCAACTGATTTCTGAATGGTCCTCAGAGTAAAAAATGGAACTCAAGTCATTTTGGTTCTGACTTGGTCAATGAATTCGGGCTAAAGGCTTTATACCTTATAATAGAAAAGAGTCATAATTCTTTTATCTACGCGAAAGAGTGGGGAACTTTCATCAATTCTTGATTTCAATTTCAAATTTCCATCGATTTCTCGAGAAATATCTCTGCCATGTACCATGCCCTGGGCACGAGGACATGGTACATTCCTATATAGGACTAAATACAATTAAATTGTGAAGACATAATCGAAATTTTTCAATTTGTCCGTCGTAAATGTCAGAAATGTCGGACGTTTATAATTCTTGACATATATGTCAAATATGACGAATAAAATGACATATATGACAAATATGACATGTCCGCCACATAAATCCGTGACATGACATTGGCACAACCCTAGTAATAAGTATGTTCAACAATTTATGAGATTTATTTCGACTTACCGTCACGGGCTTGAGGAAAGCAGATGAAAACTTTTTTATGTGTAACCTGAAAAAATAAAACTACGTCATCATCTAATTTTTAATATTGCACTGAGTGACCGATTGGATAGGTTGCAATAAATTATTAATATCTATATGTGAATACCAAACTGCGTTGTTTATTTTAAAATGATAAATTGGAGTTGGTTTATCAATTTTTTTCATTGGAGTTAGTTGCACAATATTTTATGATTTCGGAGAATTCGTGATAAATAAATTGAGCTTATAGATTGCAAATAATCAAAACAGGTTTAGTATTGTGAATTCCACAAACGTTTGTGTTAAAAAGTAATCATTGCATATCAAAAAATGTGTCGGTTTATCTGGGTTGTTCAAACATTTACACAATACAACCTCTCTTGAACCTAAAATAATGAATTATGATTTATTAATGTACAATAAGGCCATTTATTAAGTAGCGTGAGATACTTTATGGGAATGCTCTGTCCGTCTGTCTGTCTGTCACCCAATTTATCTAAGGAATGGGTTGACCTTTTGACATGCTGTTTTTTGCGTTAGACTTGTTAAGCCAATATGACCTTAAATATTGCAAATCAGCACGCTGCGACAAAGCGCACTGGTTGCGCTTATGAGCGCTTCAAAGTGCAGAGTACATAAAAATCATGTGATATATGATTTCATATCTACGTAACGTCAAAAACTTAACTGTATAACAATTGTTTTTGTCCTACAAGGTCAGGGAAGTCACAAATTGAGATCAAAGGTCACAAAATGTTCAAATTAATAATTTTATATATTTAGATAGATCTTGACGAGTGAAACAAGATGAGATAGGACACTTATAGTCTAGGATGACGTTTAAGGTTACAAAATTAAGTCAAAGGTCAAATTTCAATTTTTATATATTTGGATAGTTCTTGACCAGTAGACCAAAATGAGATTTTTGGAAGGAATTGAATGTGACTTCAATAAATGCTTGTAATTCCGCAAATGTCCGTATCAAAAATTATTTATTATTAGCAACGCGTTTATACCCTTCTTCAGGCTGAACACAAAAAGTAGAGATAAATCATTATTACACAATCGATTTTAATAAATAAACAATACATATGTTATGAGATCATTAGGGAAAAAATTACCTTAAAAAATCGGAGAAATATACGAAGAGAATTCAAATTGGTAATCAATTTTTTACAGCAAAATCTGTACAAGCTATTACAGAGACAAAATATAGGTTACATTCACAAAGTAGTATTTATGAATTTGTATAAACCATAGTATTATATATTTATATTATTATTACCTGAGTCAATAAAACTAAAGAATGGGGAATATTAAAAAACTACAG
>JAQFZZ010000915.1:0-13585 GCA_034696405.1 Isotoma caerulea
TCTCTCTCTACTAGTTAGCACTTTTAGCAGGAAGAAAGTGAAAGTGGTAAACATGCCTCCTCGTCGTTTTCACACTGAATCACATTACAATGTATCAGCTTTACAATTGTAATTACAAACATTATCTTACTATACAAGATACGAAGAATGTAGTTAATATTTATGCTAGACAGAATGCTACATTTTTTTGTCTACTTTAATACAAAAATGCATATTTTTTCGTGTACAAAAGAAAAATATCGTAGGTTGTGGTTGTGGGCTCTAAACGATTCTTAAGTGAGAGGGTTGAGGTGTAATTTAATGAAGTTTAATCAGTGCATCCGTTTAATTTCGAGGAAATTAGTACAGCACGAATTGCATTACAACAGAATTAGTACATTTTTACAATTGTGTAATAACATCAGTACAGTAAGTTCTACTCTACCGTAGTTCAAACCTTTAATTATTAATAAAAAGATTATTTGAAAACAAAGTATCAAACTATTTCAAACTACTTAATTAAAAATGTTGCATTAGACAACTTATTATATACGTACAGAGTCATAATTTTTTTCAATATACACAGTCAAATAAAATCAAGTAAAGTACATATGAACGGATGAATTAGCTTTTCTGCATGAATTATTATAAAAATCAAATTTATGTACGTATTCTTAAAACCTATATAAATTTAAATCTATCTACATACGACTCTCGTCACATTAAATACTTAATTCCACACATAATTTCAGCCGTAAATCAGCCACGAAGGCCTTTTCTCATCACGCTTCATGAACACCACACATTTTAAGATTTGTAAAATTCGTAAGTCTAAGCTAAAGTATTAGCTAAATTACCTCAATAATGTGCTTAAAACGCTGCTACGTAAAGTATTCAACGTCATCCATAATCATTCTAAATCCTACATACCTTTCAAAAACTCACTGGTGACTATTCCTATAAAATTTTTACAAAAGTAAAAAAACACTACACGAGTATTCAAATAGTTTATACTTTGAGTTAATGTTACTGTATTTCAATTTTCACTATGTAAAAGTAATTGATTAATCTACCCCCTTCCTTTACCCCCTTCACTATCAATACAAAAGCTAAATCATCACCACCACCGGCCTGGCTTGTGTGTGTGATCCATCCCTTAGGATTGTTGATGAAAGGAAAGACCTAGGCAATTTATCTTATTTTTTACATAATAGTTCTCTCTCTCTCTCTCTATCCTTCCCTCCTATCATAATATATTACAAAAAGACATTTGGAAAAAATGTAAAAAGACAAGATACGTAACAATCCTTAACAATTAACTTCACTTTTCATTGTATTATATCTTAACAAGAACAATGTAAATTTAGCATGGCATTTCAGGATGTAAAACAGCCCTTTATCACTTACGCTTGATTTTTATTCGATTCTTATAAGTTTGAAGAAGCAAAAAATTGACTAGACACGACATACATGGATATGCCAGTCAATTAATTTTTATATTATACGATGCAGTATATTTCATTATTATGCGTATTAAATTTTAGTAACACACACAATGCTATCAAATGTGAAAATCTTCCAAAGTTTAAATGCATCAATGTTCATAAGATAATGATAAAAAACGTAACATTCATTCAGTAATAGTTGAAATGGAAAGAATAGGTGCATTTTTAATGATACAATTTAAAATCACAATTCATTTTTGTTTAAAATGTATATGCTATACTTTTTAAAATAGTAAATTAAGGTACTTAGCTAAAAAGTGCTTTTGGATAAACTGCAAAATCATTCCATTGTTGATTTAGTATGCATTTGTCTAATCAATCTGAGCAGAGAGTGTACCATTTAGATAAGGGTAGGTTATGCTTTTTCTTAACTTACTTCTCATATAGGATATTGGATTGAATGCAGGTTGGAATGATTATAAGGGAATAATGTATGCGGTTGGATCAAAGGATCAGATTTTTATGCAGGAGAAGTGATGATAAATAAAAAAGTGAATTGTCCTTAAATATCTCTTTCTATTTCTGAGGGTTGTCTGATCTTAAATACCATATCATTAAGAGAGGTGTAGTTATTTTCATAAAACTCAGCCCGAAAGCTGCATAGGTAGCTCAAGACTGTATTATAAAGAGTAATAATTTAGAATAGGTAAGTTTAAGTGGCTGCTGCTGCAGTGGTTGCTTTTTATACAATTTGAAATTTGAGACATATATACATGATACAGTAAATTGAACGGTTGAGCCATGTCATGTCTGACACCAACCTCAATGAAAATGGAATACAATTTAAGATAAACTTCAACTTCACGACTGACCTCGACATGCCTTACTTTTTGTCTCTGCAAGTCCCTTTCATTCTACTAAGGAATACTATTGATCCATATAATTGTGGTAATGTATATTAATTCATACCAGGTATCAATTCCTAATCTACTTTGTGAGAATCAAAAATGTATCTCAATGCTACCTTTTACTTTGCTGAAGTACTTTTAAATCATTTAAGTTACGAAGAATGATTTAAGTAGGAACAATTTATCGTATGCATTTAATTTAATTTGATTTTCATGCTTTCAATTGATTTTATTTGGCTAGCTAGACAGACTTCCGGCTTTGATTAGCTATAATTAAATTGCTGGTTATACCAATTTATGTGAATTTAATATATATGTTCAATTATACGGATATTTTCATGCTAAAAGTGAAATTTCTTGTTGTTGTTTATGAAGGAGCGATTATTGTCATCTATTAATAATAGAGGAGTTATTAAATTTTTAATAACCTCTATTAATAATAGATGAAAATCTTTTAAAATCTTTAATATTTTGAAAAATTAGTATCTACTTGTATTTCATGCTGATTTGATTTCTAACCATTTTAAGTATAAAGAGGTGAACTTTCAAGTGTAATCTGAATAAAGTCTGTCGTCAGGTTATGATCAAGGTTGATAGTTTTATGTTAATAATGGCAGTAATGTTTTATGTTATAGAGTAATGAATGACTTTAGAATGTAAACCCGGTACCGATGGCTCCGCAAAATTGTGATTAAGCTTTCTTGGGCAACACAGCCGTAAAACAAAAGCATTGAAGGTCAGGTTAATTTTGTGAGTAAAATTGCGAAACAAATTCTGATTGTTTTGTTCTCCCTAAATGTTAAAGCTGCGTATTTATTATACGTTAATTAATCATGGTTTAAGAGGCACAACGACAGCTTAATAATTTCAGTCAATTTACTCTGTGATTTAGTGTAAGCGTTTTGCCTTCAAATGGCGTGGTTTACGTACTTGTGCGTATTGTAAGTTGTAACTCAGTCATAATGAATTCGTTAGATAAACCTTTCTTGTCAATTTGATATGGTCAAATTGCATTCATGAAGTGAATTTACTTTTTAAAAGAGAGTTTTAAGATTTAAAATCATTTTATACATTGTATTTTGTGAGTTTATATAATATACTTCATATGAGTACAGTTTATAATGTTTTTATATATAGTTTAAACTATTTTATCTAAGATAGATTTAGCGATTGTATCTAATTAATTGTTATCGACAAACTTTCGGCAGTGAGAATGGGAATATTGTGCTTTCCATAAGGTATAAAATCGGACGACTTCTTTCTTACCTATTTTACTTGAAGCTTTAAAGGAAGCTAATTATGATGATGATATGAATGTCATAAATTTTAAATGTTCAAACTTGTATAACAAATAAAACGAAATGAAAGTGTTTACTTCACCTTTTCACGTAGATACATGTAATGATAAGACAAATAGAAAATACATTTTAGATTTTATTGCAAATAGGCCAACGGCATTCGCATGCATGCATTATAAAAAATTTATTCACAACTAGATAATCGCAGTCACATATAATAATTCAGTGCAAATATGTATTGTTGTTCAATATTGAAGTTTTAAGTGTTGAAGGAATTGTGCTTATTTAGTTTCTCGTAATATTTTTAATTTTAATTTATTACTTGACTTTGACGTTTTAGAGCTTTGGTCTTTTAATTAGAATTATTAATTAAAGTTGACAGCAGTTCAGTTAGTTCTGGAAATAGGAATAAAAAATTAAAATTTAATTTTTGTACTTGGTACACACCCAGCTTTTATAAAGCACAGATTCTACCTACCCAAATTTGACATTTGTCAAGCTCCTGAACAAATGGTTATATAGAAACTAAAAAAGAAACTGTAAAAAGTTTAAATGGAGCGTGGATATCAAATGTCAACTTTAGTGAGTTTCGTTTATTTTTTGTGAACATTAATTCAATCTGAGATAAAAATCTTTTTCAAATTAATGTAAACACGTAACTCCTACTCTCCTCTGAAATTAATTACGTGCAGAGATAAAATGTCTCTTGAACAAAATTGTAACCTAGAAATTGTAAATATTTTAATTTCAGTATTTCTTATCTTGAGGTATGATCTGCATTAACATTCTTCTACGTTGTTTGGTGACAGATTTCTAGCTCATTCTCATAAAGTCACGCAAGCCCACTAGACAGTTCAGTCACACAGTAACATTAAATTAACAATAAGCTACTCTTCTAAAAATGCAACAATGAATGTATTTTTGTGAAGATGCGAAAACCAAATAAAACCAGTTCAAGCCGGTATACCTTGTGCCTACATTATAGTAAGAATCAATAGGTCTTAAAATGTTAGTATGGATGAAATGGAGAATTAAGGTGAAGTTGATGAGTCTAACTTTTTTATACATAAATTTATCACACAGTAGTAATGGGCTTATAATACAACTTGCAAACTAACTAACATAGTTCCTTAGGCAATTTCGAAATCCCTTCTTAAAGAAGCAAGCAAGCATAATATGAATGCTCTTTTATACATTACATACAAATTACTACGTAAAGAAATATAATGCGACTTTAATACTGTGTATTTATACATTTGGGTATTATACGATGAAGGAATGGCGATTGGCGAATCCGTATGGATGATGGTGTAAGAAATCCTCATCCATTCTTGAATTAAAACTTTACATCTTATATTTATTATTATAAACCCGATTCATTTCAGCAGCTAAGTAAACCGTGATAGATTTGTTTCAGTTAAAATCATCATCATGATGGTAATAATAGTAAAAAGATAGTAAATAACGTCTACCAACTTGTGTGTATGGTGTATCATATCATATAGTCTACTGACATGGAAATTTATTATAGCGATAGTACAAGGCAGTAGGCAGACAGTCCACGGTTGATAATATTATTATTATGGATGATCTTCTCCCCATTGAGAATTTAAAATTGTGGAAAAAGAGATGAAACTGAAGATGTTTCCAAATGTGAAGCAAAAGAAAAGATGATCTTTTACTTTTTTTGCGAAATCACTCACCAAGGAACCGCAGATTAGGTCATTTCTTCTGGTACAGCATTATACCATTTTAAAAAGAGGTGCACCACCGTCCATTATAATGACAGCAGAGCTTAAAATAATAAATAATACAATTATTTCCTTATACTGAAGAGTAAACTGAATGTAAAATGAATGTAATTTGCATAGAATGAGATGTATCTGACTGTGTAAAACTAAATGAAAAATGCACTTGAGAAACTCCCCGAGAGAATTTCACTTAAAATGCACTTGCATTTTACTGTGATTTCTTGTTACAAACAGAAGAAAAAATTAATTAAAGCCGCAATTTCCTTTTTACATAAAAGTGTCATTCACTAGAGACGTGAATGAGTTAAAACTAAAACTGAAATTGTGCAGAATGAACTCATTAACAATTAACTACTTTGAAAGTTGACCGTACAGGCAATAAATATTTATTTCTTTGGTTTTACCATTAATTTTTAGTTGCTTCATTCACCAAATAGAATGTGATAAACACAAGTGCAACTTTGTAAGGTAGAGTTGTTCTAATTGAGAATGCATTTTTGTTGATGCACCTTGTATTATTAGTATGCTACAAGTTGTTGGTATTTATTGGTACACAAGATCTTGATATTTATGAAGCTTGAATCATTAAATTATTTTTATTTAGAAAAATCTTAATCGTTTTCTTCGCTTGCGTTTACAATGTTTATGATCTAATGATCGAATAAATGCAGTGTGTTATGTACATTCGTAATTTATCTATTACATAATGTATATCGAATAACAAATACGGTTGAAAAAATGCAATTAAATACCCAAAGAACTTAGATTACTCTATCACATCATGTCATATACATACTGTTGACTGTTCTAATAATTAACTAAATGACTATATTTGAATATAAATTTGAGATAAAAAACTATTTTAAATTTAAAAAAAAATAAACAGGCCATCCAGCCAAGGTGTAAAAAACAAGTATGCCGAAAGTGGGGATAGAATTTTTTTTCCTTTAACTTTTTAAGAATAAAAAAATTAATTAAGTCATTCGTGACTCTCATCCATTTAAAATTGATTTTGGATTCTGTTGCAACTCATTAGTGGCTATTACATTGCATATATTATTGCATTACTTAAGTGTGTATCAAGAGTTAAGAATGCAATTGAAAAACTTCAAATGAGAAAAGAAAGTTTTATTTAATTTAATATTATATTAATACATACTTTTGTCACCTTTTTGCAGGAACAATTATGGGGGACCTCACACTTGCATCACTTACGATGCCGTTAACAATGCCTACGCTCAAGCTAGGAAATATATCAGTAAGTACAAAGTATACAAAATACAATGGACATTTAAATTATTACTATTTATTCGCATTTTATTTCTTACATTTTTTTATTTCATTTTCTTATTAACTTTTACCCCTACCAATTCCCTCTTATTATGCTATACTTCTGAGCAAAGTCAATTGAATTCTTTAGAAAAAAGCGAATGTCTTTTACTATCTTAATATAATAGTAACTAGGATTATTATTTTTACTTGCTGACAATTGTTGAATTTTATTTGATTTCATAGCGTCGTCTTATTTGAAATTGCATTATCCAAAAGCACAGAGGAGTTATTATTATCATTATTATCTTAGGTATTATTGTTGCTTAATCATATTCATACGCTTTTTATTCTGTCCTGCTGCGTTTGTGGGCTTTTCTATTTGTATTCTGAATTTTTATTACGTAACTCAATTCTACGGGTGGTTTTGACATTTGCTTCTTGTTATAATTATCGTGATCATGAATGAGAATTTGTGGGGTGGATTTTTACATAATAATATTATTATTATGCGTGAATCAAATCTTTTTTGCACTATTTATCTTTTACACGTACCATTGTATTCATGTTTATCTTTTTATAGAATGTCAGTCACTCAGCCCGTCCTTATATTTGGGCTATTTCAAAATTTCATCTTGACAAACACAGTGAACAATGTACCACTTAGCAATAATTTTAACAAAAGCAGGACATTTTGACAGCCGACAATATTTTGCTAACCAAGTAGAATAGAAATATTGGTTCACATTTAAACATATAATATTTTTTGAATTTACAGGAGTAGCTGAAAGAAGAGAGAGATATCAACATGAAGAATTAGCCACCGTAGGGGAGCTACTTCTGGAAGTCGCACGGATTTTATCTAGAACGTGAGTAGTGCATTCGACTCGAATTAATTTGCATTATGTCTGCAAATATTGCATTATTATAAATATAAAGTCTCGCCTATTACGGAAAGCAAGCGTGTGGCTGTCTTAAAGATGAATAAAACCAGTCAGTCAAAAATAAGGAGTAAAAAAAAGTAGAGTTGTAAAGGATTACTTAAGTCATCTTTATTTTTTTTTGTTTACGATTTCAGACTTGAAATTTTCAAATCCCTTGATATGTTATTTATTTATAAATTGTATTATAAAAGTGAAGTAGTAGTACTCATTCATGATAGAGAAGTGACTTAAATGCCATTAAAAATGAGACTGATTGATTATCTCCGCTACACATCTTTCTTTATAGAGTACAACATTTCAAAGATTATACTATGATGATGATGAATTAAATGAATGAGCGAGTAATGGGAAGAAATAACTTTCAGTCATTCGAAGAATAATGGACAGGAATAAGAAATCGATTTTGATTTTTGAAATTTGTTTGACAGGTACGGTTTGTCTGTGGATGAAATTGAGCATGGTCTCCCCCTGATTGACACCTCAAAGACGGCTATCAGAGAAATCTGCCCTGCTTTCTTATCAAATGTTCACTGTCAACCTGGCAAGTATAGGAGATATGATGGACTCTGTAACAATTTGAAACACCCTACTTGGGGTGCTGTCCAATCTACTTTTACCAGGTGAGGTCTTCATTTCTATTGAAAATCATTTATTGTCGTTTCTTCTCGTTATTATTGTTAGTTAGTACCAGTCATGAATTTATTTATGTCTTCTATCTACCTACCATTTCCTGGTGGTCTGCTTTAGGTCAGTAAATAAAATGAAAATTGCTAAACTGTGAACAAATTTTTCTACTCTTTCAAACATTGACTTGGGTAGAATTTTGTTTAGTTATATGAAAGTGCTACCCCGTCCAACATTAACTAATCTAGATTTATTAGCACAGAATGAAAAAATAGTACAAACCTTCCTATTCCTATGTATTAGATAAAAGATTAGATTAAAATTATAAAAGGTAAACACTGACAGAAAAAGAGTCAATCAGATTATTTGAAGCCCTTCGTACAAGCTGATGCCGAGTTAATCTGATTAAATTTAATTCCTTGGCAATGTCGGTGTTGAGCAATTTGCAGGATGATGATGGCAAGCTTCAAAGAATTTTTGTGGCATGCAGATATGTGTGAAGTAAATTTAAAAGGGTTAAGGTAACTCCGTTAGAGTTAGATTACGACATTATTTTTTCCCAAGTGATAAAATCTTGGTGCAAAGATCATGTCGTAAATTAGCCGTTTCCTCATGGCCAGTGATTTCCACAGATATTATGACCAGTCATTATATTTTTAATAATAAAATAGTTATAATTTGTGGCATCAAAAGATTATTTGAAAAGGTTTATTATCGTAATAAAATTCAACTAATGATCATCAGCCTTGTTTCAGAAAAAATCATAATGTTTTATTTTATATTTTCGATACTATTCCTAGACTGTTGAAGCCTGTTTATGCTGATGCTATATCAGATCCTCGTGTTGGACATCATGGGTCTTCCCTTCCACCTCCACGTATTGTATCCCGTACCATCCATCCTGATGAAGGATATCATGATCATGCTGCCACTATTTTGCTCATCTCTTGGGGACAATTTATGGATCACGATTTGACACTCACAGCTACTCCATTGGGTAAGCAGAACTGATTTATACTTAGTTGATGATTGTTTACAAAAGAATTGACAAGCTATGGTCAAAGGTTGGATGGAATGATTTCCCTTGAAAGGGTAATTTACAAGAGGGGAAGATTGATTGGAATGATTTATGAATTTTATTTTGATAATATATTTTAGACCCTGTCACTCGTAATGAGCCCGAAGAATGTTGTCATCGTCCTCCAAACGCTAGGAACCCTTATTGTATTCAGATCGATATTCCTCATGATGATCCTTTCTATGGAGTCTATGGTGTTCGATGTATTGATTTCGTCAGAGGATTCCCAGGAGTTCGAGCTGGGTGCAGATTGGGTAAATTTTTTATGTCAAATTGCTATAATTTGTGGTGTCTTTAGATTTCATTTTTATTTTGTATGAGTTGTTATATAATAAATGACTGATATAATTTAGGCTCAAGAAACCAATTCAACATCCTTACAAGTATTATTGATGGTAACACTGTGTACGGAGTTGAGGAGAACTTTGCTCGATCTCTTCGTACTGGATACGGAGGTCTTCTTAGAATGAACCCTGTTTTTGCTCAATATGGCCTTCACGATTTACTTCCTCTCAAGTTGGATATCCCTGATGAAGGTTGTACTCGT
Organism: Isotoma caerulea; assembly: GCA_034696405.1. Classification (NCBI taxonomy): domain Eukaryota; kingdom Metazoa; phylum Arthropoda; class Collembola; order Entomobryomorpha; family Isotomidae; genus Isotoma; species Isotoma caerulea. The sequence goes on from JAQFZZ010000915.1 coordinate 9,844, forward strand.
CCAAACCGTTCCATGTACTGCTTCGATGCTGGTATGAATTTACGAAATTACAGAGACGCTATAAATTAGCAATTTTTTTGTCATAATTTGAGACGTGATGGAAATTATTGTGAATTATTCTAGGTGAGATTCGAGTTAACGAGCAATTGGTCTTGACCTGCATGCACACTTTGATGGCTCGTGAGCATAACCGTGTCGCAAACAAGCTTGGAGAAATTAATCCTCATTGGGATGATGAAACTATTTACCAGGTTAGCATTCTATAAAAAATAGATTTGCGATTTGTAATTTAATGCTTTTCCAATGATGAAAATATGCAATGATTTTATTTAAAAATTTAGGAAGGCAGACGTATTGTTATCGGCGAAATTCAACATATTACCTACAATGAGTTTCTTCCTCTAGTCTTAGGAAAAGAAGTCATGGCTAAATTCGGTCTTCTTCTCCAGAAAGATGTAAGCTAAATTTTTAATATTGTGTTCTTTTATGTTTTAAATCAGATATAGAATAATATAATTTAATTTGATGTTAAATTTCGTTTTTATAGGGATACTGGGATGGATATGATGAAAATGTAAATCCAGGTGTCATTGCATCTTTCTCTGCTGCAGCTTTCCGATTCGGTCACTCATTGCTCCCGACAAATGTTGAAAGGTGGTCGAAGGCTCACAAATTCATTGGTAAGTTTAAATACGCGAGTTGATATTTAGTTTTCAAAATTTCTAATCTAACAATTAATTTTAAAATGAAACTTTGAACAGCCTCCAGACGACTTAGGGATTTGATTCGTCAACCATTCGATTTGTACCGAGCAGGTGTTATTGATGAATATTTTATGGGAATGTCCAATCAAGTTGCCCAAGCTATGGATGACTCCGTGACACAAGAAGTATGTTCTTAAAATTAAAAAAAAACTATTTCTTAAAGACAAAGAACAGATTGACTCATGTCTTATGTTACATGCAATTTTAGGTAACCAACCATTTGTTCAGAAAGCCAAATCAACCTTTCGGTGTAGACTTAGCTGCCTTCAACATGCAAAGAGGTCGTGAATTTGGATTGCCATCTTACATGGAATACAGGTACAGGAATATTTTTGGATTTTGAGACAAAATATGTTTTAAAACTTTAGGCTATATCTATATGTCTATTAAATTCGAAACAAAACGATTTTTCTAAAAGATGTTTTAATCATCGTATTCCAGAAAGTACTGCGGATTGCCAGGAGCCAACGGATGGGATGATCTTTTCGGTTCCATGAACAACATCACAGTTAAACGATACGCCCAAATTTACGTTAATCCTCAAGATATTGATTTATGGTCCGGTGGTGTTTCCGAGCGACCTTTACCTGGTGCCATGGTTGGACCTACTTTTGCCTGTATTATTGCATCACAGTTCAGCAATGCCAGACGAGGAGATCGGTTCTGGTATGAATTGGGAGGCCATCCACATTCATTTACTTCTGAGCAACTTGCCGAACTTAGAAAAGCTCGTCTTGCTCGTATCGTCTGTGACAATACTGACCTTATCGATACTATTCAGCTTTACCCTATGGTTTTGCCTGACCACGAAATGTACGGATTTTATTTTATCTCTGATCTCAAGTTTGTTTTAGAATATTCAAAAGCAATGTCTTGAACCAATTATTACCAAATATTTATTTATATTTTTAATGATTAACGAATTTTTGCAGCAACCCACGTGTTCCCTGCCGATCTGGTGTTTTATTGAATGTCGACTTGTCCAAATGGGCTGACTATGGGGGACAGTATTCCCATAATACTCCTGTCCACGTAAGTTCCACTTCTTGATGCGACTTCCGCTTTTTTATTTTTCAGATTTCAATATCAAGATTAACTTTTATAATTTTCCAAAACTCATATAAATATCTTCAAAAAACTGTCGAACTTTTACGAGAAGTGAAAGACCGTAGAATCGTATTCTTTGTAGATGCATTTGTGTTATTAGTACTGGTAGAAGGACCTTATTTGTCCTCGTTAGATTTGTACCATGAAGTTAACAAGCCGAATATAATGAGATCTTTGGATTTCTGTTCGTCTAAAAATTTTTGTGTATATACAGGCTTGCATTTTATGCTTTCTAAACTAACAAACATGTAAAACAAATCAAAATGTAAAAAAAATCATAATCATAATTTTTCTTTTCCTTTCTTACCAAAAAACCAACAAATTCCATAATATTCAATTTACTAAAATTCTCAAATCCATTTTTGATTTCAAATTTAAAGAATTTTAATTTTTCAGTAGTCGTAGATTTGTGATTTTGAACTTAAAAAAACATCAATGTGAATTAACCTAATTCAGGTGGCAGCTCCAAGCGTCGCGGCACCACTAACCCCACGAATTCCAGAAACAGTGGTGGCCAATTTACTTCCTAATCAACCGCAGCTTAGTTCGAATCGAGTTGTTCGGACTTTCCATGGAAAGGCCGCTATGGCTCCACACTTCGGTGTCTCTAGCGTCTCCCATTCTAATACTAACCAACACTTTGTGAAGAAATAACCCAACCTTCAAACCTAATAACATTTATCTATAAATTGAATTCAATGTGCTAATCTAAATGTAAAGGATTCAACAAGCAAAAACGGAAGCAACACGGTTTTGCTTTTCGAGTCGCAATATTAACTGCCTCATCTTTTCTACCTTAAATCTGATTTATTTTTCTAACTAACAACTATATGTACATGTATCAAATTTTTTCTAAATTAACAATTACTCATAGAATAATTATATAATAAGCTAAATATTATATCTTTATTCTATGAGTTCCATTACTTAAAACTAATACCAACCCTTATTATATATATATACATGAATACCTAACTATCTAATACTAATGTTGGGATGCTTGTGTAAAAAATATCTTCTTTCGATACCCCCAACGTGCTGAGATTTCAAACCATTTTGTAAGGTACCGTACCTCCACCATTACTTTTGGTAAATAACGGTGAAGCTGGATGCATTTAATCAATACATTCTCTCACCTTTTTTAGATGCTTTCTCTGAACTTGAAATCTCAGATGACTGAGACACATCGTAGGAAGATATTTCTTTAGTTTGTATCTAGTGAAAGTTCTCACAGTCGTTGTACGTGTCATCGATTCATGAATGTATTTTTTGTCTATTTGCATTTTTTCCTAGTTAAATAAGTAATGAAAATGTGTCACAAATTAGCTTAGTGTTACATTGTAGAACTAATCGCTTGTCCCGTATACTTGTGGCTGTGACGAGACGTGCATGTCAGAATATAAAGAAAGTTTTGTTTTTAAAATAACTATCTCCCTATAATATATAATCATACTCTAGTTTAGTCTAGGCTGTAAGAAACAAGTTAGTTGTAGTTAGTATTTTTATATATAGATTTAGAACGAAGTGAATTTTGAGGTATTTTTGTTACTACTCGAGAATATTTTTCTACTTTAGTATATAAATATATATATGCTACATAATATGGCTTTGTAGAGTTCAACTATAGAATATCGAGAGATTATGAAAATGAAACAAGAAATATTATGAGAATGTTTGAGGAAAAGTATGATAGAAGTATTAACTGTGATTTCGTACGTGATACTTTAGAAGTTTCACATTTGAAAGCTATGGCTGGTTTTTAATTTACTGTTGGAGGTTTATAAAATGAGGAAATCGTAAAAGTTTTTTTGTTACAATTTCAGAAATCATAAAGCGAAGACATAATGCTAAATGGCTACTTCTATCTACTA
>JAQFZZ010000916.1:0-13576 GCA_034696405.1 Isotoma caerulea
TTTTCATATTTTGATAGGTCATGAAGAGTTGGTCGAAATAAGATTTGACAGACATTCGAAATATCGTTTCAAAATGTCGTTGTATTGTTTGAAACTATCAAATCAAATACAGTTCAAACGTGCAGCTCACGCTACTTGGTTACACCCGTACTTGAATGGTTTATTTGAAATTGAAACGCTAAATAACCTACGGAATTCGGAGCAGATTTGCGATTATATTGACCCTCTTTATGCTCATGACCATCAGGATGTACTTTATGGTGATGAGCATGACTTTCACTCCATTGAACCATCGGATTCAAAACATTCAGATTGGAATTCCTCTTAACATGCTTAATATTCCCCTCTGTGATTTCCTGATGGACTAAAGCCAATTCTCGAAGTAATTCCGGTCTAGCGATAATCCGAAGTCCGAGTTCGTGATCTCTAGCAACTTCCTTGGCGATGTCTGGGTGCTTCATAAATTCCTCTGCAAGGAAGGGTCTCTCTTTAAATGCCCTCTTCATCTCGGGGATCTTTTTCAACTCTTTGATTATGTCAAAACTTTTGGCTACTTTTTCTTCCCAGTAAGGGGCAGGAATTTCGATGTTTTGTGCCATCGCCTCGTACTTTGCCTCAGTGTCTTCTGTTTCTGCCATGGAAGATTCTTCTTCATCCGTCTCCAGTTTGGACTGTGGGTGGCTGACACTTTTTCTGCCGTTCCGTAGAGTTTCCGGTGTCATATCTGTGGCAGTGGCTGGTAAGGATTTCTTTCCTGAGTGCTTTTTCGAACCGGATGGCTCTTCCGGATCATCGTCACCTGTTAAAACCGATTAAGGTATTCAGAGTTTTGTGTAGATGTTTTAAATGTGACGCGACTCAATTAAACCGAAAATAGGTAACATCCGTCACCTGATTTTCGACCAGGTGGAGGTGAGTCAGATGCATTAGAGTGGCGACTGTGACGGCCCTTCCTATTAGCAGTAGGGGCGCTGTCTCTCTTAACTCCTTCCGGTTTTACTTCTTCCTCTTTACCTGTCCAATTTAAATTCATACATAAGTGCGAATTAAGTCTCAAAAGAATTATGAAGATTTAGCTTTATAGTAAGGAATAATAATTTAAAAGCTTATTTGCTTACTCACTGGGTCGACCCATCGGATTGAAAATTCTCAAATTCTTCGGTCCTTATTTTTGTAGCGTGGCTCCTATGCTCTTATTGCACTTTTTCAAATTTGGAATATGGGAAGGCTCAAGAAAATTCTTTTTATACATCTTTGAAATGCACCCAAGGAAACAAAGTACTTAAAATAAAGTGGCTATAAAATTGCAATGGAATCGCCGATCCTAAATTACCGATCCACTTACTGCTATTTCAAATTAAAAAAAGATATATCAACCATAGGGAAATGTTAAAAAGTTCCGGATAAGGTTAATATCTTCTGTCAGAATGATTCCGTAAGATTTCTTTGTTTAGTAAAAGATTTCATCATTTAATGTCAAAATGGTCAACGTAATTCATTATTAAGTAGCGAAAGCTGCTTTATGAGAACGCTCTGTCTGTCCGTCCGACCGTCCGTCACACCGATAACTTTCGAACGGTTTGAGATAATCGCCCGTGGTCTTTTGCGCTGGATTTCTCTGGTTGCAAAGACTTTTGGTATTGAAAATCAGCGCTGTGCGCGGGGTTAAATTGGTCGAAAATAGGGTCAAAGGTCAAAAAAGGTCATTTTTAACGTTTTATATATAGTATCATAGGAACGAATTGACGTAATGACATGCCGTTTTTTGCATTGGATTCAGTATTTTTTAAGGACATTTGATATAGATATGCAGCGCCCTAAGACAAAGCGGCCCTGTCGCACTTATGTGCGCCCCGAGACGGAAAATTCTTAAACATCATGTAAGGTATGTTTTCATATCCAAAAATCGTCCGAAATTCAATTGTGATAATCTTTTATGTTCGACAAGGTCAGGTAGGTCACGAAATGAGGTCAGGTCAAAAAATGTTAAATTTCAAGTTTTATATATTTGGAAAGGGTTTGACGAGTAGAATAAAATGCGGTAGGACACTTATGGTCTACGATGACCCCTAAGGTCACCAGACGAGGTGAAAGGTCAAATTTCTTATATTGTATATTTCGATAGACCTTGAGTAGGATGTGAAAATGAGATATGATATGACTCTAATTATCTACGGTCATTTCTAAAGGCCCCCATGAAAGATCAGCGATGAAGTCTTTCGTTAACAGTTTTATGTTGTTTTAAAGTGTTTCAATCAAATACAATTAAAACGTATCGCTTTCGCTACTTAATACTTGGTTATATCCCGTTTGCAACGGTTTATTTTTTATGCATGATGTACGTGTTTAAAAATTACTACCCCACCCTTTTGAGGAGATAGGAAAAATAACTAAGTAACCTATTCCAGAAATTTTTATTATTTTTTTTGTCAAAAAACGCTGATACTTATCGGTCAGAAATGCATTTTGGAATTAGGGTAAAAATAAATAACTTCAGGATGAAAACCTTTATCATTAAAAATTATTTTTATGAGGGTTATTAAGCAATACAGAATTTCACTAAACATTTATTAATTTTTACTAAAAAAAACCGCGCAGAGTGCGCTAGGCCTTAAAATCTAATTCATTTGATAATGTCCAGAGAATAAAATAAAATAAATTGAATAAGAAGGAAACATTAATGTAAACAATTTAAGAATATATTATATTTAGAATTTTATGTTAAACGGTTAGCACATTCTCTACAGCTCCGAATGCGACATTGAATTTACTAAATGATTTAATTGTTGGTCAAATTAATCATAGTCATATTCTTATTGGCACAGTACTCAAAAATATCCCAGAAGCCAGAAGTCTCTTGACAATAAAAGCCTTCAAGTTTGGGTTGGTATCGCGGCACATCTTCACATATCCAGTCAGACACTTCATCACAGTCCAATTTCAAATAAGGACAATTCCAGGAGCATGTTAAACCACCGACATACAGCTTATTTGCCGTGTCGAGCAACGGTTTAAAAATAGCGCTGGGTAGACGAGTAATTGGGTTATGTTCCAAATCAACCACTGCAGACTCTGCAATTCCTTGGAACGTATCTTGAGCAAACTCATCAAGACTCAAGTCATTATAACTCAAATCAATCCATTGCACTTTGGGCCACTTTGAAAATGCCTCGGAGCCCAGGTAGGTTAACGACTCACCACTGTCAAAACGGAAAGCCCCAAGGTTGGGATGGGGTCCTAGTGCCTTGTCCGGGATGGAATGAATGTCGTTAGAAACCACACTGAGATACCCCAAATTTGTTAATTGACTATATAGCAAGCAAAGAACAAAAGGTTTTTATTTCATTTTAACTCAATTAAGAAAATATAATTATTAAGTAGCGAAAGCTGCTTTATGAGAATGCACTGTCTGTCTGTATGTCTGTCTATCACACCATCACACGGATAGATTTTGAACGCTTTCAGACAATAGCAAACAGTTTGCAAATAATTGTGGTATTGAAAAAAGAACGCTGCACTAAAGCGCACTCGTCACGGTTATAACCGCTTCAAAGCGAATGACAAACAAAAATTGTGTAAAGTATGATTTCATATCTACAACTTAAATGAAAAATTAATTAAAAAGGTTTCGTGTCAGCGTTCTTGTTTAATCTGCGCATCAAGTGGGGTATGATTTATTCATATCGATAACTTTAACTGAAATTATAGTTTAACGTACTTTAGATTTACTGTGTGTTAAATGGAGCGTTTTAAATGGTTTGAAATTGAAGAGTAATATTATAGCTTTCGCTACTTGGCTATACGCTCTTATGATATGGTTTATTAGTATTAGTTAAGGGATTTACTTGATGAAATTGAACACATCATATTCGTTTTCTTCTGAAGGTCCGTTAGACAATTTGGCATTACCCGATATGGACAAGGAAGTTGTCACTTTTAAGGTTTCATTCAGGGCGTTTGGGTGGATGAATCTCAAGTTAGGATTTGAGGAAATAGTTATTCCCTTGAATTTTAGGGTTTGAACAGTTCCTTCAGGAATTTCTTCGTTATCTACTGCAGAGATTTCTAAAGAATCGAAAATATGACTTTGATCGACTGTGGAACTAACTCGGTCAAAGATCTCCTTGAGATCAAAGATGTTGTCAGCATTATCCACATTCCCTTTGCAGAAAACCCGAGAAGTAGAATCGTCACTTTCACACCTACATGGAGATAGTAAATCCGCCGGTGGACACTGCGAAACCGTACCAGACACCCACAATGTCACAATTAGCAATAAAATTTGCAGCATTATCTTTTCTGTACAAAATTACAGACTGGATATTACTATTTCAGTATTTAAAGTTTATGGTTAAAAATGAGCCTTAAATATCACTGAAATAAAATAACAAACAAGCTGTAAAATATATTGTTTTAACTTTTCGAGAAAAACTATCAACAATTTTAGAGCAAATGAATAAATAAAATATAATATATGCGAAACTACTTGTGAACTAAAAACTTACGAATGAAATAATCCGTCCTCAATGCAACTTTTACAGCAAAAATGTTACAAAATATTGAACTACTTTGCAACAGAAAGCTTTCTGTTATCAATTTACACAATAATCTTTAACAGCTCAGATAAGTGAATTTATTCAGCCTGCCAATACCCAGCACATTGTGATGAATATCTCATATTTTATTTGTATGTATGTGGTAAAACAACATGATTATCGTTTCAAATAAATTACTTATATATCAATAACGCAGTAATTTTTAAATAAATTTATTGAGTAATCAGAATATTAGATAGAGTGATAGATTATAAAAAAGAGTGCCTTCGGTTAATTAGTACAGTATCTTCGTGTTTAGCAGAGGGAGTTTTAATATTTAAAAAAATTGTAAAATAGTTATAATTCCATTTCAAACCAAATGTTTCAAAGGTTAAACGTCCTCGTCAGGGGTGCTCAAGCGTAGCGCGCTGATTTTCAATACCAATGGTCTTTGCTATTTGGGAAATCCAGCGCAAAAAACCGCGCGTGCTTATCCCAAAGCGTTCGAAAGTTATCGGTGGAATAGACGGACATTATAAATTAGCTTTCGCTAAATGAAAATTGGAAGTGAAAGTGCGAAGAAAGTCTTCTGCGACTCGCTTTCCTACGGAGGTCTATGGTTGCCCTTAGCAGACCCCTGCAACTTTGAGCCCACACTACTCGACTCAAACACCCCATTCACTAAGAAATCAAATTGTGTGTCAAAGCTAATTTTTTGCTTGATTTTTTGAGATATCGTGCATTAACATACGCGATAATCAACCAAAAGAATTCCATTGTTAGTAATGCGTGTAACATTGCAACAATGCACTATGATGCAACAATTTAAAAATGGTGCAATTATAGAAACATATTAATAAGGGGAACAACTTTTATCACGCTATATTTAAATAAAAGCATTGGTTGATTGCATTTGTCTTTTAACCATGGTCATGGTTTTAATTAAGAATTGATTAAAATTCAAGTAAAAAAGTATTCAAAAAAATGTTAGTATTTATAGTTTTCTTTTATTAGAAGTGCTTATAAAAACAAATCCAAAAAAATATTGTATTAAACTAAAATAAAACCAAGGAGGATCTGAGATAAATACTTATGAAATCCCATGTAAGACATGCAAATGCTGAAATTCATGAAGATTTTATCTTTCTGTAGTATTTAATTTAAAAAATAAACCTCAAAGCCTATCCTACAAAATTGGACATAGAAATAATACTTTTTTCTTTCACCTTGAACATTGAAAATGAACTTCGTCTGACATTCATGAATAATTAAGGGAAAAGCACTCAACCCAATTCTCAATATATCTTATTTTATCGTGCACAAGCTTAATTCCCATATAGCAGTCATATTCTTTGACAAGTCTTACACGGATGACGGAAAGTCACACATTCATGGTATTGTGAACGATATTGATTTAACTGAATTTGGATAATCTTAAGCTGTGAAAATAATATCACTCTTTAGAAAGTTACCCACTTTTGTCTCAAATTTATGCATCAACCTCTGACATTCGAAAGAAAACATTTTATACATTACCTTTACATTTGTAAAAAAATTAAGGTTGCATCAGATTGGAGCGTTTTTGTTACACGTTCTACGCTTACAAAATATAAATTTTAAAATGTACTTGTGATGAAAACTAATATTCAGGAGTTATGTCGATTTTAATGGATATATAAGTTAGGGGTTTTTTTTAGTTTTTTAAGTGTTAGTTACAATTGCACCTTTTTAATAGGGTTAAAGATGAAGTACGTCGTTTTGCTGGTTTTTGTATACTTTGTCCCTCTCGTGTGTTTACAATCTCCACCACGCTACACAATTGATAAACTAGAGGAATCTATCGGCATTTTTGGAAACTGTTATGTCGCTATAATATTTTTTGGTCCGTTTGAATTTCGCGCTCCTGAGAAACTGCTTAGTCCCATTATGCTAATATCTTACCCCAGTATGGAAAAATACCCTTGGGGAACAGAGTACTTACCTGTCGTTCCTTCCATTTTCAAGAAGAAAGACTACCTCCAGTGCTTACTGTATGTGACAGTGGCACCAGAAGAGTATGAAAATATGTTTCGAACTACAATTGATGTAATACACACCGGAAACAAGATGAGAAGAAAGTCGTATCAAATGAATTTAGACGACATTTCTGACCTTGAGCAACGAAACTTTCAAGCCACGTATCATTTACTTTTCAAAAATTTCCCATTGATTAAAAATCCATCAACGTCCAATTTGCACACATTTATGGAACACTATGCAGTCGTCCATCTTTTTCAATTTAATTTGCACCCAAAAATGGCGCCCAATGCGAAAACAGGTTTAGACAACACAGTACAATACACTATCGGTCAGTTGTTTTACCTCTGCGCTCTCTGCGTTACATTTGAACTGAACAATGAATTCATGCATGTGATTGATTTCCAAAAGTGCTCGGAAATTGAGTACCAAGGTTCCAATCGGACACATTGCTCAACTTTGTTTTCAAATCAATACGTTGCAGGTTTCCCTATTAAAGAAATCGAAAGGAAGTTCATATGGCAGTATGAGTTTTCGATGACGTCGCATCGAATTGCAGTAGGGCTTTGGCTTGGCGTCTCACCAAAAATATTCGCAAAAAAATTCCATTATTTATTTCGTCGATATGGGGAAGAAATATTTCAAAATATAATTCCAGCTTTAATATTTCAAACTTCTAATATAACTCTGCGATCCGACTATGTGCGTCAATTGCCATATGTACAAGTTTACCCTGCGTTGTCTGTCAATTACTTGGGATTAAATGTTGACAATAAAAACAGGAAGTTTACCTTGCAACCATCAAGCAATTACATTTTGACTAAAACAACGAGTTATTCATTCATCACCTGTTCACCTTCTCGGTTCAGCTATTATCAATTTCGGCCTTATTTGAAACCGTTTGATACGACAGTTTGGGTATTTCTAGTTACTACAATTGTCCTGTGTATTGTATACTTAACACTTTTAGCAAATTTGAAAGGACGCGCGCAACTTTTTTTCGCGCTTCGTGTATCAATGAAATTTCTAGCTAATTTGGTTGAAGTTGGCGTTGACGTTCCAACGGCAATTTCCTCCTCGAAGCATTTCAACTATTTATTTGGAATTTGGATGGTCATTGCAATTACTTTGTCAAATGGGTACAAAGGGATTGTAACTAATGATGTGACGGCGCCGCTGGAATCAGATCAACCTAAAACTTTTGAAGAACTAAGGGACTATCGTTTCCGAATTTTGGTTTCGGGTGGTTTTGACAGTTCAAAAGATTACTTTAACTCACTTCCGGTTGCACTTTCCTCAGATCGGTTGGTATTTTTGAAAAATAATTTTCAAATTGAGTTGTTTCTAGAGGTGAACCGTCACCATTCCAAACTATTAAATTCTGGAACGTTCAACAATAGTGTGGGACTTTATTGGGAATATAGTTTGTGCCTTTTAGAACAGAACAAAACATTTGGAGACTTTTGCAAATACTCAAAAAAACAGTTGATAAGGTATGGCGGGGGACTGGATTATGAAAGAGTTAAGCGAGAAATTTTCCCAAAAATTGATGCAAATTTGGAAACAATGACGGAATATTACTTGTTAGGAAATAATGAATGGAATACTGCAAATGTGACTGAGATGAAATTGGCCGATTGCAAGCAAACAGCTCTCGTTGGGTTTACCGAAGATATGAAACGTTATATTGATTTATTACTCGGAAGTAAATCGTTTAAGACGCGACAGCCTTATATTATAAGTTCAAGTCAATTGTTTGCTAAACAATTATTCCTTACTTTTGATAAGATTGGGGGAAGCATTGTTCCTTCTATTGTTGGTAGACTGATGGAGTCTGGGATTTATTTTATGTGGGAGAAGCTCATACAATATTTTAAGATTACTCTGGATAAATCATCGCTCATTTATCAAAAAAACTTTCCTCAAAGTCTCCATTCACATTTGGTAACTGTTTTTTGGATTTATCTTTTCGGGATGACTTTAGCATGTATTTTTATTGGGTTTGAGTTTCTCTACTTTCTACTTGGGAGGAAAGTTATTCCATATTTTCGAGTTTGCTCTTCCCTTAAAATACCTATTTTTCATGCATTTTCAACAAAAGTAGAACATTTATGAAAAATTAAAGGAAATGCAAAAAGTTTAAGAATGGTAAGTGAAGTCTAAGGGAAAATATTTCCAAGCCAAAAAAGGAATGAACAATTCGAGTAAAATGAATAAACACCTTGGGATTGCGGAATTCGCCGGAAAATATAAGTCTCGCAAGTTCTTGAAGCCCCAGTTTTTTGACTATTTTAAAATATAATTTAAATACCCTTTGGAATGGTACACCACACATTTAAGGAGGTTGGAAAAAGAAAGTCCCTTGGGGTTCTATATTAGGAAAAATGGCAATGAAGTTAAAAGGAAATATAGCTGACAGAAGAAACTACATAAATAAATTAAATGTAAAAAGTATTTCTGCACACATCAATAATTCCTATGATTAAAACACGACTAGGACAAACTGACTCGACACTAATGCAATAAAATGCCTTGAAAGAATGTGGACTCTCATCTAATGTGCATTTCTTTTGTCCAAGAATTTACTTAATGAAAGAAACTTAAATCGACAATGGACTGTTTATGCAAGTTTAAAAGTCCTTCCGAGCTCCAAAACTGCTAATAATTGCAAATTAAACCTTTAAATAGTTGTCATAATTTTTCCAATGCTATTTTGGTACTGATTTACCAAAGCTAAGGAAAACTGTAACACCAATAATAATTATCATCAATCATCATTTAAGAATACTTCTTTTTAATAAACATGTGTTTATTAAAAAGATGCAAAATAAATTTTTAAAATCCCATGGGCACAAACTTTGGCCAACACCCTTCGTTTATAAATGAGAAACACTGTTTAAATTCCCAAATTGAAACCTTTCAGATCGAAATGATCGAATTATTTCATCCAATGCACTTTAGCTTGTACGTTTTAACATAACAATTTCATTGTTTCTTGCATAAAATACGAAAATGCATAATCTAATAAACGATTGTGTTACTGGGTAAGAAAATATAGAGTAGAACAGAACTCAGTGTGATTTTATACATAGAGTATTATATTGCAGAAACAGACCAAACCGGTCCCAAATACTCAGTAAGCTCATTGAAATTACATATTTCTTAACATTTATACAAAGAAACTTAAATTAACTCCTCCAAAGGAAACCTAATTAGCTCCTTTCAATTCTATTTAATTTTTTATATCTTAAATTGTATAATTTCCTATTCACTTCAAAATCCTTTAATACATTTAGTCCTTTCTGTATTGCCATCAATGGAGGTCTCCGTATTGTAAAATAAATGTAGTTCAAAATTCAATGAAATATACTTTTGTAATAAGCTTAATAAAATGTCACCGAAAATAAATTGTGACCCCGAAGCAGGACCTGTGAATCAATGGAAACCTCAAATCAGACTCACAGTCTTAGCTGTATTCGCCGGTAAGAATAAAAATTGCAAATCTTAACCGATTTTTTAATCTATATCAATTTTTGCACTTTTTTTAAAAAAATAGTAATTGTCATTAAATATTTGTATTTTGTAATTTTTATGCAGCAAATATTGGCACATTCTGCTTCGGTACAGTTTTAACCTGGTCAACCGTTGCATTAAAAGACATCACAGAAAGAAAAGTTTTCGGCTCGTTGGCCGACCATGAAATATCTTGGATAGCTTCCTTAGTCTTTGTAAGAGAATTAAAAAATCATTGAAATGTTTATTTTTTGTAAAAAATAAATTGTAAAAATAAATCAGTTAGGTGCGTTAAGTTCGTCCCCACTGGCAGGTTACCTAGTGCCAATGCTAGGTCCAAAGAAGACACTTTTGCTCACAGCCTTTCCAACACTACTGGGTTGGCTTTTAATCGCATTTGCCCAAAATTTGCCGATGATTTACATTGGTCGATTCATAACGGGATTTTGTACTGGAATGTTCCCAATCGTTGCTCCTTCATACGCGACAGACATTTCGGAAGATCGAATTCGTGGCACGATGGGAATCATGATGATCCTCATGCTTGTTCTCGGAACCGAGTTCACGTAAGGAAATTCAAATCGTTTTATATTTTAACAAGGTAATTTCATAACCGGTAAAAATCATGCTCAGAAGAGAATAGAAAAGTATTATTTAGGGTAGGGAAATGACGTTCCCCTTTTTATAAAAAAATTCCAACATTTTTTGTTAAAACAGCTGAGCAAAGTTTTGATCGGTTGAATAAAACCTAACTTCGTATGGGCTTCTAACCCGATTTTTGCAGCCATTTGAGAGTTTCCAGCATTTCCTGCCATAATCTTGAGTAATACGGGTTAATTTATGCTGAATGTCTAAATAGATACATCTTTGGAGCATTCCTTAGTTGGTTCTGGCTAGCTATGGTTTGTGCTACAGTCCCAGTCATATTCTTCGTCGGACTGATCTCCATGCCCGAATCCCCTCGACATTTATACACCAAAGGAGAGGAAGAAGCGTGCAAAAATGCTCTGAAAAGGTTGCGTGGGGCGCCATCTTTTGTAAATATAGAGAATGAGTTTTTGAAAGTAAGTATATCAAGAAGATATGTATCAACCATTAATTACGCGAATTTTTACTGTGACTTCATTATAAAACCCGCCTTGTAACTACTAATTAATTTTGGGATGCATTTAAGCACCCCGTAAAACAAATGAAAAACCCAGAAAAATAAAATAGAAACGCTCCGTAAAAGAAAAACCCGTGAGTTTATTAAAGCACCCCAGAATCCATAAATAGAGAAGCCCCGGAGGCTTAATAAATTCCCCGGAAATATGGCATATATACCCCACAAATACGTTTTTATCTCATAAAAATAATGTAATCTAAAATACATGAATATAGTAATTAGATAGCAAAGTCACTAGATAAAGGCCAAGTGCAAGGTGTACTTGCCTTATTCTTAGTTCGTTTTTTCTCTTGGCAAAAAATACTTACCAAATAAAAAAATAGAACTAAAAAAATTTAAAAAAACTTGAAATTTAATACCTGACAATGGAATCAGTTATAAATAAATGCTCGTGGAATACGTTATTATAAAGTTAATATTTTATTGATTAATAAAGAGTTTTAAAAATGTTGTATACGGAGCGTTTTTATTTTATTTCCGGGGGGAATTATAAACCCTCCGCGGGGCTTCTCTATTTTTGGATTCCGGGGTGCTTTCGTGCTTTAATAAACCCACGGGTTTTTCTTTTACGGGGTGTTTATATTTTATTTTCCGGATTTTTCATTTGTTTTACATGGTGGAAATATTTGTCCCATTAATTTTCGCAGATAGAAAAATCGGTGTGTTCAACGTCCACAAAAACGGCGACTCTGTCCGACCTGCTCAGCCTACACATTCTGCACCCAATCGCAATTTCAATAGGTCTACTCTCCTTTGGTCAATTAAGTGGAGCGAATGGGGTCTTACTGTACACTGTTCAAGTTTTTGAAGACGCTGGGACTGAAATAGACCCGAATTTGGCTTCAATAATAATCGGTGGATGTCAAGTTCTCGCAGTCGTCTTAGTCCCCTTTGTCCTTGTGGAAACGCTCGGTAGAAAAACGCTAATGCTCGCATCCGAAGCGATGATGATTATCGGACTAGCAGCTTTCGGAACATTTTTCTATTTTAAAAAGACAGAGGACGCTGCAGAGTTGACACAATCTTTGGGATGGTTACCCTTAACTTGTCTCGTGCTGATTGTTCTTGGCAATAATATAGGAATGGGTGTCTTGCCTTTCGTTGTCACCGCTGAAATATTACCGGCTCACGTCAGACGTAAGTAAATCTTCAGCGTTCTTCAGCGCGGTTTAAATAAAATTTGTTTTATTTACTATCCAATAAATATGCTTATAGTATTTAAATAGATACTTTCATGCAGTGTTCGCCAAGACAGCGAAAACCATGCATATTTTACGCTATTTGCTGCTTTTGCTTTGTTAATTTGCTTTTAAGAATACCTGTCAATGCTTTATTTTTGCTATTTATGAGCATTGGCGGGAATGCGAAAAGTAGCGATATGGGAATGTAAAAATCGTTTGATAAGTAAATCACGCAAAAACTTCGAAATTCCTTATAAGCATTAAAAGCAAATTAAGAAACCAAACTAGCAACTGAATATAAAGCAAACGTTCATACTGGTTTTATGTATCTTGTTATCGCTGAACATCTTTAATTAATGTTATTTAATCAAATATTTATGAAATGTTGTAGCTTTGGCGCTGTCCGTGATAACAATATTCTACCGCTCTCTTACCTTTGTCTCTGGGAAAACGTTCACAGATTTGAAAGCCCTGTTGGATAATCATGGACTTTGGTGGATGCATACTGGGATTTGCATCCTCGGATCCCTATTTATAATCACCTTTGTTCCAGAGACAAAAGGAAAATGTTCTGAGGAAAATCAAAAGCATTTCGCTGTTAAAGAAGCATCCCGAAACAATAATGATAAAAATATTAATATTTCTTCCCAAGAAAAGGGGGTAAAAACTTAAATCATACTTAAACCCTTTAAATATTTTATTTATGGTTTTTTATGAAAATGCATAGTTCAAAAATAAAAACCTAAATAAAGTTAGTTAACAAAGAAATTAAATTTTTTTTAAAGATTTAGATAATGATAATAATCTGAGTGTAATAGTTATATTGCAAAAATATTAATCATTCCATGCATTATTCTAAATTTTAATTTCTGAATTGGTAATCATATATGGTCACACACATTGTAATGTGTAACTATCATACATTTTATTTTCCCGCTAAAAATTTAATATTCAAATAACGATTCAAATCCTGATCCAATTAAACAATTATAGTTTGATTGGCATAGTACTCAAAGATATCTTCAAAGCCCGAAGATTCCTGACAAAGAAACCCATAAAGCTTAGGTTTGTATCGTGGCACATCGTCAGAAATCCAATGGGACATTTCATCACAATCTAGTCTCAAATCGGGACAATTCCAACCGCACGGTGACCCACCGACATAC
>JAQFZZ010000917.1:0-13574 GCA_034696405.1 Isotoma caerulea
GGTAAACTTAAATTTATCACCCGCTAGCATTATCCTGAATACCTTACTCATGACCAAATTTTACTTTTAACAAAGAAACAATAGGAAAAAACGGTAATTTGCTTGAATAACATATTCAAAGTATGCGTGAAAGGCAATACAATACATTTATTAGTCTTGTATATTGACGCTGCTACTTCTGAAAAAAGATCAATGTATCATCATCAGTTCGAGGTATTTGATGAATAAATGATTGAAATTTGATTCTTCAACTTCGTTATCAAGGATTACTCGTGACACAACGATTTTGCTTTTTTACATAAATTATTTATTATTAATCTTCAAAATCTGATAATTTTCTGAGCCTCTAACTATATAACAATTAATTTGTAGAATCAGTCAGTTTACGTGATGTATTAATGCATATTGTATTGTAACGTTGGATGACTTTGTCTACTAAATTCTCTAAACAATATTCAATATGTTATATATATTAGGTACTAGATTCGTGATGCGAAGTTAGTATTATGGGTGAATATTCACTATCTTTAATGACTTAGATTTGTCCACTTTCATTACAGTGGAGTTATTCACTATAATCTTGACATTAAACATTCTTCAGAAGCCATTGGATGATCTGTACGGAATTTACATGCAAACGCGCTCTCCTCGCCATAATAGAGAGTGATTAGTTAGATTGGGTTAATATATCGGCTGAATGAAGTAGACTGAAAGAAAATAAAAAAAAACATTGATAAATAAAAAACTGTTATTTTGATAAATTGTGAATTAGGTAATCCCAATAGAATTTTTAAATACCTGCATAAATAGATACCAGATGGTAACTTAGGTTCTCGATAGATGAAAAAGTTAGGTTATAGCTGAAACAATTCTTCTTGTGCTTTTTCTAGTTTCCTTAGTGAGTATCGTAAATGCCTTCCTTGTCTGGAGACGGAAGTCCCGGAATACCGGTGGTCAGATTCACTATCCGAATCAAAGGTAACCCAAGGAGACTTATCTTGTTCAGACTTAGTTTTGGCTTGCATTTTACTGGAAGCGATGGCGGTGTCGATTCGAGACAAAAATTCCTCGGCTGACTTTTCCGAATGATCTGTTATGGTACAGCGTCTTGACGAGGACGAAGATGAGGGTGATGTCGGACTTCCTGGATTAGTTGAAGATGTATTAAATTCATTGCTACTATGTTGATAAGAAGACCCGTTGTCAATTGATGAGTGCTTGGTAGCTTTCCGAGACTTCGAATGGGGCGAATGTTCTTCATGAATTCCGTTACTAATGGCACTAGTTGTATTAGCAAGTAAATCAGGTTGACACCGAGATGGACCACCTTTACTCGAGCACCAAGTCAAGAAAGAATTGTCCCCAGTACAATTTTCCAACTCTGGATTGGAAGCAGAAGAACCCAATGGAACGGGATTGGGACTAACTACACATTCTTCAGACTCAAATGAATCACACAAGGGATGACTCCAATGGGGTTGCATTTTGAAACCTCCATCATGTCCAAGAGGTGAACTTAGATTACTAACGTTACCGAAACTAGAATTAGCGTCATATTCCATCTCTGAACCTTCTTCTCCATTATTTTCATTCTCTTGTCCATCATTTACAGGAATAAGTAATTTATCACGCAGGAAAAGACTGTCATTGGTCCAAAGATGATTAACTCGTCGTATCTGTTCCGTCTAAGGAATCATAAAAATTCACACAATATTAATTAACACTTACACGCAAAGCTTTTAACTACAATGTGACTGTAGTCCTTTGTCATTAAAACCCTTGAAACTTACGAAGAATTTCCGTACATTATTTTTTAACTTTATTATATTGTTACAAAGGCCACGGAATAAAATTATACTCTTTATCATCAATTATTAAACTCTAATCCGATTGCTAAAAAGAATACTCACCGTAACTCCGAACTTAATTGCGATTCCAGCAAGAGTATCACCTCTTTGGACATTATAAACTACGACCTGTTCATTTCTCCTATGTCGGGAGGAAGTGGCCCCATATTTCTTCTGACCCTTTGCCATTGTACCAAAGGCAATCCGTTCATCACCACCGTTGAAGGCCATTTCCGCTCCACCCACATTGACGAATATTTTGTACCGCGCAATTTTGCCGGAGAGACTGACCACTGGGTAAATAACAGGAGAGATTTTTATTAATTAGTAATTTTTTAAGATCGATATTCACCACTTTGGAAGTAGTCTTATCACACTTCTCCCAGCAAGAAGTCGACCTTGCAATAATAATTCCACCAGTAGAACTATTGAGATATAGATCGACGTAGTAATTCTTGTAATCTTAATCGCTGCAGCAGTTAGTCGAAGTGACTCTTCCAAGAATAACAGCACCAGGGCACTAATTGTTGTAGTAGCAATAGTTGCATTTATTGTTACATCGATCATCTCCTCTTCTAGTCACAATCTCTACTTGTGAACAAAACTTTTACTGTATTTTAAACGATTTATCATGCACATTGTTTCTTCATTACTTAATAGTTTTCTTAAGTAAATAATATTAATGTACTTTAGACTATTATGTATTAATATCTGTTTTTGAGAGCAGAGCACAGTGCAGAGTGGAGCAATAAATAAGTGGAGCAAATAATAGGAACTGGGCGAGCCACTTAAGTTAGTCAGTCAGTGATTGAAAAATAATGTGTCAGTAGTGTTAATTTGGTAATTATGATGATGAGGAGTTGAATAATGTGAATGAATGCGTGGATGGATCGTGGTAATGATGGGTCTATATAGTCAAAATCAAAACTATATATCTTTACTCTTTACTCGTTTTTGTATATTAACAGATTATTGTCTTATCTGCTTTAGCTTCTGAAATTGCGTACTCTGATGTAACATGATAACCACACACAATCGAAACTGATAGTCAAATAAAAATTATAAAAAAATTTTTTACTCTTAAAAACATTGAACATATCCAATCTAAATCTTTTCAGACATGTAAATTCAGCTCAGTAAAAAGCAGCTGTTATCTTTACGTCACTACTTGCTTGGTCGTGGAGTCTTATATAATGCTAACTTATTGTCTTCATGATCTTCTCTGAAGACGAAACTCTTACTCAATTAAAAGACTGTATAGCAATAATTATAATACTTCATGTAAATTTATACTGCCAATGCGATTTTCTCCAGTTTGAAATATATGCAAGCGAGTCTCTCACTTTGGATAATGATCCTAACTAACTAACTATAAACTATATAAGGTGTAGGTAAAGTAGGTAGAGTTGTAAGGTATATTTGTTTTATGTTGTTAAAAACATAAATTATCAACTATACTATAGCATACCACCAGCTTAAATTTCCAGTTGGGGTTGGGGTGGATTGGATACATTGGAATTTAAGGATCAAATTTCAACGAACGTAATAGGATATATATAGGACGTGACTTTCGTTGATGGGGCTTTATTAAAATATCAGAAGGAAGCTACCAACTGCATTAACTAGGGAATGGCTGAATGACTTTTGAAGGGGATTCTATTATTCCGTCTGATTAATAATACACATGGATGCATGAATGCTGCAGTTATTATAACGGATTCAGTAGTTTTTTACAATTAGAGACTTCTCTATAATATTTTCTAGTCTGGTCTGGTCTGGTGGTATGAGTATTATAGAATATTAAAAAACAAAGTTAGTATATGGACTGTTGACTGTGATTAATGATTTTATATAGTATAGTGGAGATGGAAGGTTCTTAATTCGATTGTCTCGTCTGTATAAAGTGGTAAAACTGTTTGACTCAAATTATAATTATTTTAATTCTCACTTATGCCTTTTTGTCCTTTAAACGAACTTGATTTTTAGTATGATATATAATTACTTTTAGATCTATTCAGGTTGAGGTAGCTATTTACTTTTTTTAATGATTGAATACTCTGGACAATTTAATTGTTATATTTGATGGCAGGCAGCCCCTTAAATAGATTATATTATTATATCAATGCTGCGTATTTTTGTCTTTTTTATTTTGGATAAGGTGTTTTATTTATTAGATTTATGGTGTGGTCTGGCCTACCCAAGACTTATACTACTTTTAGTACCATCCACAAAAATACAATCTCTTTTGAGAGTTTCTTATTATTATCACTCTAGATAACGGGATGGGATAATTTCCCTTCGTACGGTACTATTTTCTGTAATAAGGAAGATATGTAATGATAGTAATGAATGTAGTACAAGTGAGGAAGATTGATCAGCATATGATATTATTATGAGATGGTCAGGGGCGTAGAAAAATCAATGTCTCAGGCTTAAATTTGCTTAAAACTTTCTACTAAAATTAATTCAATTGTTATGGGCTTTAAATGTTTAAAACAAGTGTTTTACAAATTGTAAAAATGACTTGGAATAATGATAGTGTTCCGCCCTTTAGGAACCCTTTTTATGCCAACAAAGTGAAGAAGTCAGAGGTAAAAAAGTACTTGGGAGAAGTAGCAAACACAGAGGTAAGGTGTCTCTGGCCTTTCTTCCGGAAGGAACTTTCTCTCTCCTCTTTTCACTCACTTTTATAGCTTTTACCGCCCCCGCACTACTTTCTCCCGTACGCTTTTACTTCCTTGGAAATATATCATTTTCTTACTTATGCATATAATTTGGTTGGACTTTTAATTTTGAACGTAAGGAATTTTTTTTCATGGATATCTATATCTTTAGAAAGTAATAATAATAATTTTCTTTTATTAATATATAGTTTTGGTTTTAATATATTTTCCTTTATGAAAATAAGAAGAAATGAAATGATAATAGTGATATATACATCATCTCTGCTAATAAATGCTCAAAATAATGCATTTCTATTTTACGGACAGATATTTAAGCCAAGATAAATCTAAGGAATATGCAAGGAGATAAAAAGAAGAATTTTGTACGTAGTGCTATGAATGCTTTAGGTTCTCTCGTGTCTCAAACTCATTATCATTATGTGCGTCTTTTTATTACCTTTCTAGTATCACACCACTTATATACATCTATCTTTTTTGAACATTTACTCATTTCCTTTTCTAAGAAGTTTCTAATTCAAGGAGCCAGAAAGAGGCGTGTTGAAAATCATCTTGTTATCACTATCCGCATGACATATAGAGCTGTCAGCTTTCCTATTATCTAAAACAGCCTCATTCTAATGATCCTAACTTTTAGTGAATTTCGGAGAGAAATCTATGGCATAGACTAGTTCCTTCTTACATAAAAGACATACTTAGATTTATCCAAGTAAAAAGTAGATAGATGAAAACTGATTTAATACACCTCTCGGCTCGGTGGTGATAGCATATGGCACTTTAGAGAAAGAAATTATCGATTTAATTATCAAACTGTACATTCTTCAACCTTCGACCCAGTAAGTCTAAAGTTAAGTTAGAAGAACAGAAAAAAATTCCCCCTTCTCCCTTCTTCCCCAAGTTTGTAATGACCTGCTCTATTCCGGTTTTACTTTTGTATGTATACGTGTAAAAGTTTCAAAAGTTTTTTTTAGATGTTTTCTTGCCATATATATAGATACAAGATAAAGCAATAAGAGTTCTTATCATCTGGTGATGTATCTGTGGTATGTATTTTACATGCAATGCTTCTAGTAGTAGCTTGGTAGAAGTAGCAACGTTACTTTTAGTATGGCATTGTGTAAATTATTCAAACCCATACATTCGTAATTCTCTCTCTTTCTCTGGGCCTTTCTCCACCCTGGGTAACTTGTTAAGCCTAAGATAAAGTTAAGAATTCTCGACATACCAGGATTTCAAAATGTAATGAGTTGTTTGGAATAGAAACAAAGGGAAACTTTCCAGTTTCTTATGATGATGATGATGATTCGTAATCCAAACATTTCATTACAACATTCAGACTCTTGCAACAAAATGGTAAAAGTGAACTGTGTTCTATATCTATTGTATATGCATAAGATAATATTATACAATATTTTATATACTTTAGCCTGTAGAGGTAAACTCTTCTCACTGTTATAGTTTCTACCGTCTGGGTAGAGCGTCTTTGAAATAATGGCGGAAAGTTCGTTCGCAAAACTAATAATAATATGACGGATAATTTTGCTTTTCTTTCCGTAAGATAAGATTATCTTTCTCATCCCTTTTAGACCTTGACTTAACGTGATGATGACTTAACTCATGGGTGGAAGTAGACTCCATCATGAGTCTTCATGCTAGAGTTTGCCTTAAGCTTTGCAATATATTACTTGTTCGCTTCATTTCCACTATATTAACAAACAAATAAGTTGGTACATTCTTATGCAAAATTCTTTATAAAATACCCTTCGAATAATAATGGTATTGTTTTATGTCACAGTCAGTCACATTCATTTCATTTCGTAGGAAAAATAAGTTCCTCGTAGTCATTTAATAAACTGCTATTTCATAGCGCATACTATGACGCAGAAAGGTCTTAAAGGTCATCAGAGATTTCTTTAATAACAATCGTTGTTGTTATAGGACCATTTTACTTTGCTTTGCAAGACACTTACTCTCAGCACTACTAAAGCGTTTTCTACCTAAACATTGTCCTCACTTCCATTCAAGACAAAAAATATAGAGTCTATTTTATTTTCTTACTATATATCTATAGGTTTTCTGCAAAGTTAATATCTTTGACTTTCTCCTTTGTCCAATTAAGAAACTAGACTACGGTCGTTTTGAATGGAATGCTAAATTATTATCTTTAAGTTGCAGCTTAGGAAAAGAAGGCCAATTGTCTTCTCTTATATTCACTCCCTTTTATACATAATGTTCTAGACTCAAAAACTAATTAGATAGAAGGGGCAATAATTATTCAGAATTTTCAAATTATACTCAATTAAATTTTAAACGAATTATTCGAGGATGATGGAGATAATTAGTGAATTATAAGGGGGATTTTCTCTCCTTTTCATTTCCTAATCTTTATCTTACCCAGCCACGTTTTTTCTCTCGGTCAAAGGACTCTCTCTTTATAAAAAGGAAAAGAAAGTGGAAAGGGTAAAGAGAAAGAAGGGAGATGAAATGCAAAAGTGTATAATATGATTAACCTTATATAAGTTAGAACACAACACAAGCATAATATACTTTGTAACATGTTAAATGTACGAGATTGAAGTATAAAAGGCAAAAAAGGGGAACAGACACCATGGGCAAGTTAATTGTACTGCTGAGCTGGGAGAATTAGACGATGTATGAAGGCGACTTCAAGAGGAAAACATTCATCAAGAGAGAATGCGAAGGACTGAACCGGATTTTCGGATTTTTAATTTTTCAAGACTATATTATGCCATAAAATGAGCTTACTTTTATATCCGTTCTGGAACACGTCCTGTTGTTTGTTGAGGAACATACTGCTGCACCGAGAGGAAATATAACCAAGTACTGCTGACTTTTTAGACTTTTCACTGCTAAAACTGAATCAATAAAAGTATACACTGCACTCGTTCTCTTTCACCCTAATGTTAAAGTAGTCTCACGTAGGACCTTATAAATTTTAAGAAACCTCAGAACACTTTTTATCGTTTAGAATTCAAGCCTTTCTTCCCAAAACTTCTTATAAAATATTTTTTAAATAATTCTTCTTACATGTATATAAATATTACACATCACATTTACAATCCCAGACACCGCCGGGTTTACTTTGCCCTGTCATGAACTAAACTGACAGTCAGTGTAGTTTGTGATAAGAAGATCCTCTAATACAATACCTTACAAGTTCAAATGTCGGAAGAGGTATGTAGGAAAAAACTTACTATTGCTTGCAATTAGATCGTCTGCTTTGTAGTGTCAGATATAAATATCCTTTTAAATTGTTTGTCTTCGCTTTTGGGAGTGGAATGGAATCGTGCTTATCATAAAAGAGCCATAATAATAGTATGTTGTGTGAGTAACGCTTTCGTAGATAAATTGCATGCAATAGAAGCTCCACTCTAAGGCATTACACTCCTCCGCCGGTGTACTTTTTCCAGAAGAAATATAGAAGAGATTAAAATGTAAAAATTATGCTGGAGAGACAGATGACTTTTATAATACGTGAGATAAAAACTCCAGTTGTGGAAAGTATCACCAAATCATGGAGCTATATGGTATTACTTGCAGTATAATAATATACAATAATAATAAAACGTATGCATCTGCCGGCCATTATTCACATATGGGTAAGAAGATAACAAGTTTAGATATTAATACTAGTCAAATAGAAATATGCATATCAGCAAAGTTAGATTATTGCAGGAGACCAAGTTAAATTTTAATAAAATTGAAACTACGGAGACGCGTTCAGCATCTGCCACGACTTTGTTCTTCGTCGTTGTCGTCGTCTTCTTTCTTCCTCCAACACTCTCTCTCTCTCTGGTTATTATGGTTTCTGACAATAAACTTCACTACTGTTACTAGTTAGTACAGACTGAATATTTAATAAATAAGTGGAAGGAAGGATGCATATATTTTAGGAGAGGAGGATATCAGCAGTCTTCAGATATTATTATGGTAATGGTGGTAAATCTCTGTCTCAGCTAGTTTTCTTTTGTTTAAATTTCTTCACTCTTTGAAAATTCACTCGGTCAAAGTTTAGCCAAGGACTGAGAACTTACTTCTAGACATTGTTTCCTCTTTTATGTTTTTCAGATTAGACTCCCAAGTTTATGCTAGGTGTACAGTAGAGAGAGGTATCCATTATGTAGGAGAGAACAATGAGAGAGAGGAAGAAAAAACAGCCTTTGTCCATGATAAGCTAAGTTGATTTTCCACCTTGAATATTTGGTTAGTTAATGAAATCTCATTTTTTACCTGTATCAAGTGTGTACACATGCATAAGTAAAGAATGAATAGAGAGCATTCTCTATTATGCTAAAATTAATTGGTGAAGGAGAAAAGTTCAATTATAATTTATAATTGCTCATTCGACCACGAAATAATGCAAAGAGTTGAAAACAACTCGATAGATTAAACAGGCCATAAGGTACAACTTAAATTGTTTTAAGACTATTTTTAAACTTATTAACTATCATAGTTAATCTTTTCTGCCCTCAGGCAGAGTTCAGTTCAAGTTCTTTACACGTCAGTGGTAATATCTCACTCTGCAATTTATCACCGAATTATACTATACTCAAGTTTCTTTATCGAATTATTTCATATTGGAAAGTAGATCATTCCAGATTTAGTTATATCATTATTATAGAGATTATTTCCCTCTTTTATAGCTTGGACACTTTAATTATTGACAATTAATTTTTATTATCTCTTCAATTTCGATTCCATTCTTAATTATTGCAATGCTAAACGTTTTTTAAAATAGATGTTGAACTGATTATCCTGATATTTTTGGTATATGAAGTGATTGGATGAATCTCAATAGTTAAAACCATAATTTATGCAAATGCAAAATAATCAGATAACATTTACCATCTTTACTAAAACACAACATATTTGACTTTTGAAATCATATGATTAGTCACATTATTGTAATGTGCAGTTAAGGTTTTTTAAACAAATTGCAGCATTAAATGAGAGTGGCCTTGTCATTCAGATTTTGTATAGATGTCAAGTTTTTGTACTTGCATTGATGTGTGCTTAAATAAATTTAAAATTCAGAGAGATCTATGTAAACACCCGATGAGATTTATTCATTTGTGTAACCAATTGACAGGTATGGGTTAAACCTATTTGTAATTCTGATGTTTTTTGGAGATACATATTATTACAGCTTTAACTTAACATAATCAGCTTCCGCACATTTGGCACTTTTGTTTGCTTTACTTTTGCAATTTGCAATAACTGAATCAAACTGCATCTAATTTTCATGTGGAAATTCGTAACCCTGATTTCATACAATACACAAAATAAAATGAAACATTCATAAAACACAAGATATAAACGGAAGAAGGCAATCTAAACGGAATACAAAACGATAGGCATTTTACAAATTTGAGAAATCAATAAAAACAAAAATGTATCCTTGTGATTTTGTTTTCAGAACAATTTCAGCATGTTAAAATGGCAAATATTTATATTAAGCTATCATAAAGAATACACAGAGAGCTTTGACAATCCACCTGACAATAAAAAATCAAAAAGAAGGAAACGGACGTCGTATTGCGATTTGGAATTCTTAACTCTGATATCACGATCAAGACTCCATTCACGTGCGGAACCTTAGTAAATTCCTCCAAAATAAGGGGACTAAATACGTGCACGCTTCCTCCCTTGTAGGAGGACTTCTTTCATGTGGCCTTTTAGTATTCCCATCATTTTTGTATTATTCAATAACCTCAATTCTATCGGTAAGATTTTTCCTAGAAGAGGTCGACAGGCAAAAGCTGAAAGAAATGACTGGAGGAAAAGTACTCGATGCACCAGCCACTACTATCTTAGTCGATAGAGTTAATAAAGACCCTTTTCTGTATGTGAGTTCGCAATTTGCATACCAATAGCCGATTTCTACTGTAATGCAGATGGGATCCTTTCCTTTCTCTACACAGATAGTTATAGATAGTAAGTAATGTAGTGCATTAAGTAACTTAAGGATACTCCAGCATTAGAAATACCCTAAGCGGCTTGTTGGCACTCTTCACTGTGTCCCACTACTTCTATATCGTACATCCTCAATCTAGAAAGGAATAGATCCGTGTTTTCTTATTACTGAGCTGAGGTGTCTTTTCGAAATAATTAGATTTCACATTTGAATATTACATGCAGCCAAACTTCTGCTACCACTTTTACCATTCCTTACGATTTCCAATTCTCATTCCGTCCGTAGAAAGTAAAACGATTAGTTTTACGACGAGTAAGGGAAACCTCCTACTTCCTACTTTCAACTTTCCATGCTTCACCAACACTCCTTTTAAATTGAGATGCAGTGTGATGACCAGGTAGAGTAAGTAGTAACCATCATAGGACGAATTTCATTTAGACTTCTTCTCATGAATTACTCACCAATGTTGTGTCATTTCCAACTGTCTAGTTACTATACCTAATTTACAGTTCCCCATGCCAAGATCTAAGAATTTCAAAAGTGTTTGAAGTTTTTAAACTTCACTCTAATTTATGAAGAATGGGCCCATTCTACAGTCAGTATTGTTATAAGCTGATGGACATTTTAAAATTTTCAAAGGAAATCGAAAAGTCACGAATTTTTCTCCTTAGATCGTCTAGCAACATTTTACTTTTTACTATAGAGAGAAATTACCTATTGGTCTTATAAAAATGGGGGAATGTGTCCAAAACGAAAAGAAAATTAAGTGTGGTTGGTGTATTGTACCACACGTTAAGGAGTTAAGCGTTTAGAATGCTGATGTAAGAAAATCTAAAATAAAATAAAAAATGCAAGAGTGATATGTGGAGCTAGTTTGAAGTGCATAGTAAAATTTTAGATTTGCATTTATATCGCTTACTATTATCTTCAAGCTTGAGATCACTTTCCTTTAAAGCAACTGCTTGAACATACACAGTAACAGTTTGTACTTTGCAAATTTCCTTTTTGTGAGAATTTTAAATGTTTTACCCTCTATAGCTAAAATAACATGACTTTTCATAGTTTAACTTTCATATGCCTTCTACAAAAGTTCATAACTGACTTACTACAGCAGAGATTTCCTTTGAACTGGTTGATTCAATAAGTTTGGATAGGAGCACAGACAGGTAGGAATTTTTAATCCACAGAGCAAGGTATAAACATTTATTTGAAAGACCTTCAAGCACAACAGTAAAGTCTGATGAAGTAGAGTTTGAACGGAAGTGAAGGAACTTAACCATCTATCTGGATTGTTCTTGGAGTTGGACGGGGAAATGTGATGGAGATGAAAGATGCAAAAAGGAGCTGTCACATAATAAAACTATAGGAGATGTTGAAAACTCTGAGAGAAAATATTATGGGAAAAGAGTAGCTAAATGTTCCAAGCTTATTTGGTCTTCTTGGAGAAGAAAGCTAGGTAAAGAGAAAGTCTTACCTGCCACCAGCATAATCTTACCCTTATATCCACCCAGGTGTACACTTCAACTTTTATTAAGCACTATTGCTAAAAATACTTTCTCCTCTGCTCTCTGTCTCCGAGCATTTTTTACCTTAAGAAGTCGGCCGACAACAAGGTTATTCACTATCTATCTTGTAAGTGTGCCGTATGAAGTTACCAAGCCATAACAGAAATTTTCTCACTTTCTTTGAATGACTCTTAAGTGTGCTTTCGTTTAGACAAGCCCATCAATCCTATCTTGCCATCAACGATAGTTCTGTGAAACATGAAACTTTCATAGGAGGATGGAAAGAGGTGAGGATTTTATAAAAACATGATGTAAGTCAAAGTCAAGAAATTCTTTCAATTTCCAAGTTCTTAAAGTATCCCACAAATGTATACATTTCCACTACTCTTCCGAATCATTTAAGTTAATAAGTCACATAATATGAGAGAGGAACGGAAATTTACTCAGCTTTCTTATTTGGGATGAGACCACTTTGTACCAAAAGGAAAGAGAGACTCCGTTGGTCATCATCATCATACATTTATTGATTAGATATAAACTGCTTGAGATACAAAGAGAGCTTACTATTATATTATGAGAAGAAACATAAATGCCTTGATAGTAAACTCATAAAGTAATAATGAAAATATATATAAGAGAAGCGAGCCTCGCAACAACGCATTGGGGTTGATTCCTTTCTGTATGGTCATAAAATTGGATTACTTAGCGTTTCATCCGTAGAAAAACATGGAGTGTTTTGTATACCGTCTCATGATGTGATGGAGGAACTTTACTTGGGGATGAGTTCTTCTTCCTATTAGCTTTTTCATGGTGTACTCAAATAACGAGTTAGATAATAAACAATGCATTGCAGACTAGATTTTCGCTCGTCATAAATACTCAAGGAGTAGAGAGGATGAGTATATTATTTGCGCTTTAGAACAACGAGGATGGAGAAATTACAATGCGGATAAATTTCAACCAGATGTTTTTATTATTAATCTTGTTTGTATCAAGAACAGATACAAATATGAGGAAATCATGCGTAAAATGAAGATATGACACAAGGGACAATTTTCATCGTACTTTTACATCAATCATCTTGGCTACTCAACCATTTTATCATTTAGATTAACTACAGATATTTAGTAAAGTCTCTGTCTGAATCAGCCTGAGCTGACTAATAAATCTCGGAGGATTTAGTAGTTAATACATTGTTTTCTAGTTGGTATGGCTGTGAAGCGAGGGGGGCGAAAAGAAATGGAATCAGTGTTGCATGGTAATCGGAACTAATTAGCAATTTTCCCTGAAAACAACCCCTTCTGTCTCGTTCCCAAATAATCAAATTCAGATTTTCTTCTGCAACATCGTGTCAAAAGGATGTGCATTACTGTATCATTATTACAGTATCTAATCTTTGTATAGTGACAGACAGGAGGATCATCGAAATAGACTTGAGATAGCTTTTTAACTTAGAAAAGCTGAATGGCTGGAAAATAATTGGAGCGTGGGCAATACCACAGAAACCCTTGGAACGACCGCATGGACAGGTTTCTAACGGGATTTTCACTGAGAGAAGAAAACGCTGAAACGTCTACAGTTTGAAAAGATATTTATTTTGTTGACG
>JAQFZZ010000918.1:0-13567 GCA_034696405.1 Isotoma caerulea
ACCAGCAGAACCAGGAGGAAAAGAAAAAATAGTCCTAATAAGTTCTTCTTCCTCCACCCCTTTCACATCAACATCCGAAGGAGGTTCCGGATAATTAGTATCCTGAGGATGTGGAGGATGCTTATCCACTAACGACTGAATAGTTGAATTATTATTCGGTGCAATAATGTCATCAGACGAAATTAATCTCACTGCACCCTTAACATCCCCATCTGCCAACTTAGCTTCCACTTTAGAAGCAACAGATTTATCACAACCATGTTTTTTCACAAAGGAAACCACTTTACGCGAGCTAGGCACTGCAACTTTAGGATTTTTACACCATTCTGACACATTTACTTTGACCCATTTTGTCAAATTAGTAACATTGTCACATTTACGAGGAACTTGCAAAACGCAATACGGAAATAAAAATAAGTCACTCCAAGCACTGACACTATTCAACACAACAACTTCATTCAACGCTTTAGTAAGCGCTTGAGCCACTTCCATACGCGCAGCTTTAGGACACCGACGTAGCGTGGGCACACTTGATTTGAAAGCCGCTAAATCGGCCCCAAGATTACTAGAAGATTGATTATTTTGTTGACCCGAGAAATCCTCTTTCCACACAATACCACCATGACCATACGAAACTTGACCATTTTGAGTAATACAACGACGCTTTAAATCTGGAAAACAGTCTTTCACAACTTTGATATTAGAACAAGACATGTACGAGTGGAGCCGCAGGATATTTCTGTGACCTATTGGAAGAAGTGGCAAAAAAACATCCAGATTTCCAGATACGATGTATCATTTTAATTGAGAACATCACCCCTACTCCTCCTAAATATGGTGACACACCGGAAACCTCCCTTCAAAACTAAACTGACCACAGGTCCAGATAATATAGTGTTTGGATTTGTTTCAACAATTGAGTGGTTCTTCTCTAACAGTGGACAAAAAATAGTGCAAAAAAACACCCATTTATGATATAATATGAACCATGAAATACTAATAATACAATATTACAATATCATATGAAGTAAAATACAAGTATAATAGTGGACTCTCTATGCAGAAAACTAAAACCCATTCTATCAAAAATTATAATCAAAAATCATTCAAGAAATCGTTACTAGATATATTGTACAGTATGATTCCACTCATACAAGTGTCTTTAGAAATGTTACTTTCAATATATCATGCCATAAAAATGTTTTCTCTTTTCTTCTCTAACTTATCTAAAAGTAATACTAACATAATACTATAATAATATTAGACTATCCACCGTTAGCCATAATCTTGGTGGGTACTGTAACAGATCCACATGTTATTACATGTTATCTGAATAATAATATTATTGTTAGGCAGAAATGTGTTATTTTATTAATTTATTAATGTCTTTCCGATCATGTCCAATAAGGACATACTAGCGCCAACGAAGAAGCAGACTGTCTTACCGGCTATCTATGTGGATCCAGGTGTGACATCACACCCGGACAACGGCTACTGCGCCGATGGTGATCACTGCTGCCCTATATAAGGATGATCACCAACCAGCATCGGGAGACTGTTCCTGGTGTTGACTACGAGCTGTCTTACTTACAATAAATTCTATTATATTTATCAAAGTTAGTTGTCTCAGTCGGCAATCCTTTCAATCATCATCACTAGAAAGAGCTACCTAGTTTAACTTAATTAGATAATTCATCATATCTCTCTTCGTCACTTAATTCCACATTATCGTGTTCAACTCCTTCTGGAACCTTAACTCCAAAACGTTGCAACTCTCGAATTTCAAAATCCCCAAATGCAGATTGTCTGTCTGATAAATATATTTTAATTAATCAAAAAACAATCGTAAATTGAACAAAAGACTTGTCACATGTTAAATTAATGAGTCGACAAAAGCATCTATTAAGGATTGAATTCGAATCTTTAACTCGAAATATATTGCTTACAATACTATAATGACGTTTTTCTGCTTCAACACTTTTTAGTATTGGTTTGGTTGATTAAGAAGTAACCTTGCTCTTTTTATTATCGGGTTGCGGCGTTTAAGCTTTTAATGGACCTCGATATACAAAATTAACGCTAGAAATTTCTTATTGTCAGTTCTTCTTCACATAATATGTGTAATGCTACTTTTTTGATTTCTTGTTTTACGGAATGCAAGCAAGTATTTTTAACAGACCAATACTGGCGTTTGCATATAGAATCGCAATTTGACGGATTTGGGTTCAATGCTAGAAGTTAATGGTTTTTTTGTTTTTTATCTTAGTGTTTGTTGGGTATTAGTGTGGTATGCATTGTTTGATATGAATTTAATAAAATGACTTCAACAAATGGAGTCCATGGTTGAAGGTGTTTATTTAAATGAGTTTTATAATAAGTTGTTACAATCACAATAAAGTTCATTATTCATAAATTTTTTTTCATACGGAATTTCGTTTAAATAAAAGACATAAGAATGAAGACATGATTCGATTATGACTATTATTAATGTGATATGTAATTGGATTTTATGATTGGTGTAGACATAAAATATTATACGTCAGAATTAATAACAAAGTATCCATTATATTTTTACGGGACAGAATATTATGTAATGAATCTTCAATTGTGTTTATTTAAAGAAAAGACAATTGAAAGTTTTTTACAGTGATTTTCATATAAATTAAAGAGTTTTTTTGCACTTTAACAAAGGAATAATCTATCACGAGATTTAAAAATTTTATTATGCATACAATAAAGCTAGACTGGACGAATAAAATGACCGGGTTGTGCAATAATATTCCGCAGTAATGTATTAATTGTATCAACTACCACTTTAAACTTTTAATTTGAAAAAAAATCATGAAGGTCGCAATTAAACTCCTCAAAATTTTCTTGGTAAGTTAAACATATTACACTACATCAAGTACTATCTTTGTTAATATAATTGTATGTGTTTGTTTTATTATTTCAGATTCTTTAAAAGATTATTTCCTATCTTTCTGCTAAAGAATTGCTATCCGCTAGGTTGGTCAATTTCAACTGGAACGAAATGGCAGTAAAACAATTAAAACTTTATTCTACTATTCGACTTCGAAATAGGGAGGATTTAATTTGGTGGCTAAAAATTTTTCAGTGGAGATCGCACATATTTTTTTCCTACAAGATTTCATTTTACTCCGAGTTTCATACTGGAAATGTTGCAATTCAATAGAAAGAAAAAGGTTGAATATTTTAAACATTATAGAACCTTAACGAATCGTATTACAAATTAAACCGCATGTTATGCGAATGTTCATTGCAGAAATCGTGATTTTTTGTACATAATTAGAGGAACTTGGAAATTGGAAACTTACAAAATTTAAAAAATTAAAAATATGTCCTACACGAGCTACATTAGCGGAACACAAAATGATAACAGAATGCCTTATTTGAATGCTTCCCCAACTTAATGGTTTAGAAATTATAACACCGCTATTACAACCTTAAAAATTGCCCATAATGAATGGGGCTAACATGTATTGTAACCTTACAAAAATCAATTTGATGTGCTGTCAAGATTATGAACTTCAAATTTTGAGTAACTTGTATACAGAAGGAATGCATTAACAATCAAACAATGTATAAACCCCAAATATATGTTACACAAGCAGGGACGTTTTATACAATTTTCTTGCTACAATAAGTAGCAGCGTTATTTAAAGCGTTTCCAATAAAGTTTAGAATGACTATTCCTTCTTTAATTTTTAATATCTTTTGGGAGGATAATATAGAATTTGGTTCAGAATTATGGTTTCCTATTACACAATCGATAAATGCAAAACTGGAGTTGCAATGTAACCATGGTCCTGACTTGTTTTTTTCTGGTCGGTTGCATGGCTTACTTTCTAATAATCAGTTCAAATGCAATTTAATATGAGATTAAGTTAAACACAATGCCCATGCAATGACTAAACGCAAAAGCAAAATTTAAATTAATAATATAATAATAATAATGATTTATTCAGATAAAACTAAAACAAAGGCCCTTGTCTGGTGAAAAGAGGAGCGTTAGAAGTGTGGAGGTGGTCGGCTCGATTGGAAGACTGCCGTCTCCTACCTCAGACCAGACTTTATATTTAATATGAGTATGAAGGTGACTAACTGGTCGGCTGTATTTTATATATACCTTAGAATAATAACAGAGTGTACTCTCATCTCCCATCTCCAAAGGTATGAAGGATGAGACGTACCATTTCAGTAACTTGTAAAAATAACATTTTAATAATGAAAATAAAATATATGAATATCTCTCCAAGCCGATGTACCTTTCTTATCTCGTACTTATTATAGCATAAACCCTCTTCATATAATTATGAGATGAAATTCTCTCTATCTCTTACAGTTATTGGATCTTTGTGCTTTGCACTGGGGTTTTCAAAGTTTGACTTCCATTTTCCTTCTTTAACAGAAGGACCGTTTGAGACCAATCTTTCAATTCCAAGGAAATGAAGTTCTTTTTAACGCCATATTTATGTCTTGGTGGCGTAAAACAATTATCGCCTTGAATTTAACTATAGAAATAGTTGGTCCTTTTGATATTGTGCGTGCTTTTGATGGACCGGAAGACATGCAAAATCTGGATACTGCTGTTGGACTGACAACCATGATAAGTTTGTATGTATTAGCTTTTCTATTTTTAAATTTTTTTTCCTAAAATACAAATTCATTTGTTTCCCTTAGGCCTCAAGGAACTAAAAGTTTACCTTTATACAACTAATCCAGAATTAATGAATATAATCATCGAAAATGTAAATGCTGTGTCAACGTATTAGGACAACCGGACAATTGAAATCATAATAAAGTTTACTTTTTCAGCTTTACGAAAGTATTGAATAAAAATATTATTTGTTTATCCAAAATTATTGTTTGTAGGGACAAGTATGGCAGCTGATGAACTCTAACATTTTTTTAATAATTTTGTTTTGTATATGATAAAATTTAGACCATCACTTACAAATTTATATAAAACTATTCCACTTTAAAAAAATAAAAAAAGGAAATAAAAATTATGTTTTATTTTTTATAGGTCTGTCAACCTAATTGATTTGACATGGAAACAGAAGTTGCCTGTCCTTGAACTGCCTTAACCAACCTTAATCCAATTCTTCCAAGCGGAAGTGCTAGAAACATTGAACGGCCAGTTTTTTTACTCGAAAATTGCTGTTTCTGTTAACATTTTGCATTGCTGTAATTGGTGTTTATTATGTGTACTCCAAAGCTGGAGTTTTGTGCTCAGGGATTCTCCACACACGATGGGACTACTCCTATTTCTACTGAATATAAACCATACAAATCGAATCCTAGGAGTAACAGGTGGATTAGTTGGTTTATTACTACTAATGTTCTTGTGGAGGATTTATAAGTTTGTTTCAAACACTTAAAAACTAATGAGGCAATTCTTCCCTGCTGACATCGATTTACCAGAAAATCGATGTCAGCAGTAAGTAAAAAAATCGGCGGTAAATTTTTACTCGCCTTCTTTGAGCTTGGATTAAAAGTAACAATTCCTTTATTTCAATAAACTTTAATAAATCAAATATTTCAGTAAAATAAAGAATTTGTTTCGAGAAATTTGACGTCTTCATTTGTTATGATATCTGTTATTTTAAGCAACCAAATTAAGATTGATTCCAGGATTCATAAATATAAAAAAGAAAAAATATTATAACAATTTCGAATGCCAATAAGTATATTTTTTGAATAAGAAAAAGGCTGTGACACATTATACAACAATATAGTACATGTTGAATAGAAATATAACATTTTAATGCTACCGTACAATTGTCGCTATGATATCTTTTTACGATATCACTGTAGATTTAACTGGACCAACCAAGAATAGTTTTATAAATATTAATTATTAAAATCATCTCACGATACATATGCCAATAATACAAGGACAAAAGAAATATGCTTGCAAAAATTGCGTAAAATTTTTGACAGCGTATATCAGCGCCCGTTTAAAATAATTACATACATGCTTAAAAACAGTTCTGCTATTTCATTTCATAAAGGGCAAGGAAGTACGTTTGACTCTGCAGCAATTTATTTACCTCAAAGGGCCCAATTCAACAGATACTGCCATTTGTCAATGTAGGAAATTGGACGATATAATTTTTTTGGATACCGAAATGGGCGATGACAGACGCAGACATTTTTGGTTTTATTCTGGGATAGAAGATCAAAACGAGAAGATTTAAGACTTGGTATGTTAGATAAAATCTATAATGATTGGTCATCCCATGAATCTTATGAAATCAACGAAGGTGAATTTATTGATACATGATTTTAAAACCAGAAATCTTTGAGTATACAGCATTGACAGTATTGCTCATAACATAGTTTCTGTTTTGTCTTTCTGTATGTCTCAGTGCCCCTTAGATACCCGTTTTCTAGTTAAGATCTGTTGCATTATTTAAAATCAATAAAACAGCAGTTTGGTGATTCAAAGGCTTTCACAAATAAGTTTGGATTCCTTTATTCACAAGTTTACAATTCAAACTTGCAATTCATTGCACTTCAAGCATTTTACAGTGATACAATATTGAAATAAATTTAAATGAATAAAAAATATGCAAACATTTTGTTCAAAAAATTTAACACTACAATAACTTTATCTTATTTACAGATTGTGGTCTTAACACTAATACTGTCCCTATTTGGATTTGTTTTGTATGGATTCTATCGATTCAGTCTGACACCTTGGTTATATTATATGACATGAAGTAAACTATTTTTATTATTTAAATGTCTTAATAAGACACGAGTGTAAAATACTGTTTAGCTACTGTAATGTAAAGTTGTGTGATTGCTTTAAAATCCTCTACTTGATTGACAAATATGATAAAGCATTATGTTTATATTGTAATGAAATTAAAAAGCCACTTCCGCACTGGAAGTTTAGTGTAACAAAAGAGAAACATTCATGCATATTAACAAAATGGTTTACATTCGAAATGAAATTTAAATTCATATGAAATAAATGAAACATATATTTCAAAACGCTGGACAACACCAAATCAAAGAGGAAATTTCTCAGCTTTGAGTGGTTTAATAAGGAATTCGCCATAGTTTAAAGATAAAAAATTAGTTGAAAACTTGTTATCAGGCTTACATTCATTTTCAGTTCACACACCAAGTAAAAGAGTTTGGAAACGGAGAAAAGTAATAACAACTTTCACTGGACATGTGCATGCAATAGACTCTTGATTATTCTAAATATTACAAAAAAATAATTTTAAGTGGTTGTTCTTGATTTGTGATATTGTTAGTAAATATTAGTGGTTTTTAAGTTGAAAGATAAATCTGATGTCTGTTTTTGAGGCTTTACAGGCTCATTTCAAGAAAAAATAAAATGTTCCTAAAAAAACAAAGTTAACTTCAAAATTTATAATTATTTACTTCCATGGTATTAAAATTGTGGCATATTGTTGTATTTTATATTTGAAGCGTTTGAGTATTAGTAAATTTTTTAAATTTAATTTTAAACTTTTATCATTGAAATTGTAAGATATGGTAAAATAATGTAGCGTTTCGTTAAGTGAACAAACAAAAATTTGAAAATGTAAATTCTGATACAACCAAAATAAAGTTTATAATTTTCTGAAACTCTTGTATTATTAGTATTATTAGTATTATTCATAAGCATACATCACTACGTCCGTAGCAAATAACTGCCTGAATTGAAAAGAATGAATAATATTATTTTGTTTAA
The DNA here is from genome assembly GCA_034696405.1 of Isotoma caerulea. NCBI lineage: Eukaryota > Metazoa > Arthropoda > Collembola > Entomobryomorpha > Isotomidae > Isotoma > Isotoma caerulea. The sequence goes on from JAQFZZ010000918.1 coordinate 7,736, forward strand.
TATTCAAAATCATCCTATAGCATATCAATCTCATATAACTTCATCAACGAAATAGAAAGGTACATCCACTGAAGAGAAATCGTACAAGAAGACTCATCTAACGTTAAACTGTGGCTCTTATGGTAACATGAGTAGGTGCATGTGCACAGTCTTTTTTGATTGGCTAAAAAATTTTTGACCAATCAAAAAAGACTGTGCACATGCACCTACTCATGTTACCCATAAGGAATCGCCGGTTGTATTGAGATGCGTTTTCTAGGTTCCAACGGGACGGATCTCTATTCTGTGAGGTACGTCATCATTGTTCACTATATTCAGGCATCATATACTATACTATTATAACATAACTGCTCAAAATAAGCAGAAAGGAAATAGGCGGGCATTCAATTTTTAACTTTATTTCGTCGCTGATATTTGAAAAAAATCTTCCCATTTGAGAGGTTTGCTTTGGATTGTGAAAGTTGTATATCCGGTCCGTGTCAATTTTTCACTTTTGAAAACCCAAAAAGGTTAGTTTGTCTTCCACTGAAGTACAAAATAGAAGGGGCGGCTACCCGTATTGCTTTTGGCTCATCTCCTGAATTTTGCAAAGCTTTGTTTCCTCAGGTTGCAATATATAATGGCTCTTTGTCATTTTCTACTTTTAGCAAGTTTATTTATATTTCATCATATTTAATTAATTAATTACAATTTGGTTTTCAACAGGACCTTTGGGACGATGTTTCCGTCGTCTGCGGATTCGACGACTCGCTTGGGTTCTACCTCGTCGACAAGGACTACTCCCCTCTGCTCCATCCCTTGAGAGGATGGAAAGAGGCCCCAATGCGCAGGGGGAGCAGCACAGGGAGGTTGATTGTATCACCGGGAGGATCAGCGCCCTTTCCTTGGTGAAAGATGAACCATACGGCGGAGACGAAGAGCCATTGGTCTCGGACCATCTTTTCTAGTTTAATAAATAGCTTATCTATCTAATTTGTTGACAAATTTGAACCATCACATATTAACTTAAATTACCTAACAGAAACTCAAAGATTGATGTACTAGTAATTTCAATTAATTATTGCTGTTTCCTGATTTTTGTGCTATAAGTACAACTAATTTTATATTCATTTGAAACACTTGTAATTTAAGTCAGACAGAGCACTGTATTGCTATACTCGTAAAGAAGAACGCTTAAAATATATACTCATGATTATGATTTTGTTCGATGAAGTTTTAGTTGTTTGTCTGAACGTAAATAAAATAAAATTGCAAACATGAAATAAAATTACCATGCATGTTTAAAAAGTGAGAAATTTTTATTGCATGGGAAAGCTTTTCCGTAATATATATAATGAGTTATTTTTTAAACTAATAAAGCTATAAGACTTGTCAGCTTGTCTTACTAGATAAAGCATGCACGTTCATTGTCTAAGTATAAGAAAGTGGAAAAACTATGTGGATCATCTTGATCCACGTGTTGGGAATTTGTGAAGTTAGTGAAGTTACGGATCGATGCACATTCAATCCCTATCAATACAGAGTGTAGAAATGAAAATGATTATACCAAAAATTTTAAAAATGTGTTTTGTGTGCGTATGTTGCATAAAGAATTGTAAAAAATACAAAAATTCGGAAAGAATAAAATAAAACGAATATAGAAACATTTTACTGTCTGAATGCATTTTAATTTTAAATGCTTTTAATTAAAACATCATAAATTGCTTTATTTAAACTTGTCGCAATTTCTTAACATGATACACTTTCTTTATACATAAGATACACAAGTAGAAGCCTTGTCTTTATACTTGAGTTGAGTATCAGCATTTTCACTCGTCTGTAGAGTACAAAAATCACCTTGTCTTGTACATGTTTCCACTTTCATAAAAAATGTTTAGCAGCATCACAAATAGAATAAAATGTACTAGGTTCATAATGGTTTTTTAGCCTTTTGGCATCTCAAGCTTTAGTTTTTCAAGTCTTCATTGTTAGGAAATTCAAATGTGGCTGTGGTGTGGTGTGGCATTGGCTTGGTTGGTGATGAGGATTCTTAAGCTATACTTCTAAAATAAAATGGCAAGAAGTAGAGCATAAAAATAAAATCTATCATTATTTCTTGCAATTTTCTTCAAAATAAAGTGATTTCTTGAAGTCACAAGGATGATTTATACCTCTTGGAATTACTTTCTGTATTTTGTTGTTAGGTGAGGAAAAAGTAAGCTAAATCATGAAATATTATACAGTTTTACAGTGTAAGAAACACTTGAACTTAACCATCAGTCTGTGCATTCAAAAAGTATAAAGTATAAAAGCCCTATAAAAAGAGAGGAGATAATATTATAGAATAGGAAAGTATGATTCATTCATTATAATAAAAAATAAATGATGATGATAGCAACAGCCAAAATCTATATAGCCGGTTAAGTGGGGGAGCAGCCGACCTTTAACCCAGAAGAAGGAGACCACCTGCACGCTTAAAAGGGTCGAGGGGGAAAGAAAAGGGGAAATGCAAAGGTGGAATGGAAAGAAACCCAATAGAAAAAGGGGAATGGAAAGATGGAAATAACCACCTGGCTCTTTCTCCCTCTCTCCGATGATGCCAGCCAAAGTTTGAATACATTAGTAGGGGGTGGGCTACTATTTAAACTTTTACGAGGATTTCTGTACGTAAGGTTACTTGAATACACTACTAACACTGCTTTATGTAAAACATTTTACATCAAAGAGAAACCAGAGCTTGGTATTTGGCAATATTGTTACTGAAAAAATTTATTTTATTGAGAATAAGGTCAAAAATACGCTTGCTAGGTTCAAAGTGCAGTTGCTAGGGTTAAAACTGCGGTTGCCAATGTCAAAAGTTCATTAGCTAAGGTTGAAATTACGGTTGCTAGGTCCTAAAGTCCGGTTGCTAGGGTCAAAAGTACGGTTCCTAAGGTCAAAAATGCGGTTGCTAGGTCAGAAAGTGCGGTTGCAACTGTCAAAAATGCGGTTGCTAGGGCCCAAAATGTGGTTACTAGGTCCCAAAGTGCGTTTGCTAGGATCAAAACTGCGGATGCATGACCTTGGGGGTGGTGCTACATCTGCGAACTTATAAAAACTATGGGGGTCTAGAACAGGTGTACCTAGTTTGAAGCTGATAAGTTAAACCGTTCGAAAGTTATCGCGCGGACAGACAGAAAGACAGACCATTCTCATGAAGTAGCTAATCGCTATTTAATAAACCCAAGGACAAAACTTCGTTTGTCCTTTCTACTAACCTTTTACAATAATTAAACATGTGTTCTATTGGAAATTGAACAGCTACAAAAAGGCTTGTATGTAAGTAAAAAAAACCAGTTCATTATTCATCGCATTGATCGAGAGAGCTGCTTACTTTAAAAACCAAACACGAAGTCAGGGCTGGGCAATACTACAAAATTATTATTTTACTTATAAATTTAACTTTACCTTATTCAATTTGAGGAGTATTGTATTTAAATCTACCATTGCAATCTCAGTCAATTTGAAATTAAATTGGGAGATAGCAATTACTTTCAGCTAATTGTAACTAAATATATTATTAATAATAAACATTCATTTAGATTTAATTTTAAGTCAAGTAATGAATGACAAACAAAAATATATTATTCAATAACACATTCAATACTTTGAAAATAGTCTTTTAACATTCATCAAACGTTTAAAAAATCAAACTAAATAGTAATAAATTGGTTCGAAAATAAAATATTACAATTGCGATCAGTTACGGCTCTAGTTTTCTTCATTGCTTATAAAAAAATTTGCAGGTAATTGAATTCAAATATTTAAACTTATTCACTCGAAATCAAATTATTAACATCAAAATTAATGATTACTGAAAATAACTTCTCAATTGAAATAATAAAAAATATTTACGTCTAAGAAACGAATAATAAATATTTGTTAGTAAAATCAAATTGGATTTGCTTTTCTTAATAGCATATTTGTTAAAACTTTGAGACGGACGGAAGTCTACAGCCCTCCTGCGAAATTTTGCGTTGTTGCGGGAAAACGACCATATTCCTCGCCAAAAAATTAAGTCTCCGTTCGGGAGGAAGAATGTATGCTTTCTAATTTTTTATTGTGTTGTTGTGGGGTAAGAACTATATTCCTCGAAAAAAATAGACATTATTCCGGAGAAGGAATATATTCTTTCTTTCGTTTTGCTATGTAAGCGTATAGAAACACATGGTATAAGTCATAAAAATAGCCAATTTTAAAGATTTTTGAGTAATTTTTACTTTTTTCATTTATATTGGTGGGGTAATACCAAAGTATTTGATTAATTAGTCTGATAACTGTAATCGTTTACGTTTGTAGTATAAATTTATGATTTTTCCCAATGTAATCTGTAATTTGAAGTTCTGATTTTTACAAATATAATGTGCATTTTAAAGCTCTCACTTTTACAAATTTAATCTGTAATTTAAACTCGAAGTTTTTCGGAATATAAAATGCCACATGTAATATACCTAAGCCCGAATGCATAAAAGTAACAGGGCAGTGCAAAATACATGGACTCAAAATACAAAATATAAAATAAAAATGATTTTCTAAAAAGTTAAAAATGCCAAATACAAAAAAAACTTTTTAATATCTTCAAAAATACAAATGTATTTTAAATACATCGATCAAAAAAGTCCTCAAAATAAAAAATACAAAAATACATGTATTTTGTGTTTTGAAAATCCAAAATACATGTTTGTATTGAAAAATACAAGTATTTTGTTGTTTTTAAATACTAAACACGTTTTGTTACTTTCAAACGTAAGTAACAATAAATAAAATGCATAAATAATTCGTTTTACTAATGGTTTTAAACAATCATTGTGTGATTTTTAGATTTTAAAGTGGATTGGGTAAACATGTAATTGTAATAATATGTGTAAATGTTATTGCTGAATGCTGAGAAATACTTTTGGTTGTTTTTCAGTTATTTCAGCAGAATTAGTACCTGGTTTTGCGTTTTACATTAATTTATACGTAAACCGATCAAGTTCATCATAATTTATATGTGGATATTTTATACATTCTATGAAAATGTGATAAAATTGAATAATTTAACAAAAATTGATGTTGCAAATATTTTTTGAATGATGTTTTTTGGAAAATTCCAAACGAAAATTTCATATTTTCGGCATTTTTTGCAATAAGTATTTTGTATTCTGTAAAAGTATTTTAAATAATTTTTGATTTGGGGGCTGAAAATACGAATATATTTAAATGCATTCCAGTATTTTGATCTCAAAATACAAAATACATTAGTTTGGCAGTAAAATTTAAAAATACAAAATATATGCATGGGTTTTAAATACGTATTTTAAATATATGTATTTAAAATACCATGTATTTTGCACAGCCCTGAAAAGTAATCAGATTACTTTATAGGTGCCACGGAATTTTTTTTTGATTTGTAATTAGGTTCTCGAAACTAAACATTTATATTAAACAAAAATATTTACTTGAATCTGAATATTTATTCAGCATAAGTTACCAAAATTACGAAAATTTAATCTGTAATCAAGGATCGAATCTGGCTACTGAAATCTGTAATCCAGAGTTTCACATCCATAAGTAATCTGTAATCTGAATTTTATGAAATTGATATGTAATCTCAGATTACATACATTTTCGGGGACTCCCAATTTGCCTTTTATGTTAAAAAGCTTTAGGCGGTGCGCCTTGAGATAACCTCTCTTGTGAGCGGTCCTACAGTTTCCAATTTTGTACTTATGGAAGCCCTTGATGTCATAAACATGTCTACCAAGTTTCATTCCGATAAGTCAAACAGTTCTCGAATAGTGGGAGACAGACAGATAGACGCAGTGAAAACCA
>JAQFZZ010000919.1:0-13566 GCA_034696405.1 Isotoma caerulea
AAAAATTAAAGGAAAAAGTAAACAACACAGAAGGATTAGATCGAATGTAGCCGCCACTATTGGAAAAGGGGTAGAGCGGAATGTAAAAGGGCGCCCTCATTGGCTCTCTCTGAGCCAATCAAAGGTTGGTCGGACAAACATCCCTTGGCCTTTTATAAAAGGGGATATTTTGTTGTTTCCAAGTCTGTTTTTTTCAAAACATTTTGTTTCCAACTTGACCAGTTTTTGTGTTGCCAAATATACTCGTAGCCAACGTGACCTGTAATCCTATAGTTGACTCATTTTTCTGTATTGAATTTCTTTATTGTCAAATTGCAAAAACATTTCCATCAGCACCAAATGGATTCTTAGAAATTATCAAAATACAGTATAAAAGGTTGGCACAGCTTTTTCTACTACTTCCAGTTACAGTCACGCTTCAAAGCGTGTCTTTAACTGGAAATGCTGTCAGCATTTCCTGAAAACTTCACAAAATTTTTTAAGTTTTTAAGTCATGGTAGCAAATATAAATTGTTCGTAGGTTTTTTTCATTACCAAGACAAATCACTCATTTGAGACATTTTAATGATTGTAGTGTAGGCCTACGAAAAAATACCTATGGAATACATATTGAGTGATAACAGGAATTTATAGGCTGGTTTATTTCTTTTGTTTATTAACGATCCAGCACAACAATACTTCTCCAAAAATATGCAAATTCAGTTTTTGTAGTATTCTAGTTTATAGTAAAATTATAAAATATGAAAAGATCAGCAGTCGTCAAGCTACATTGGTTTTTATAAGTAATGGTTTTCCAAATGACTTTCGGGTTCTCGATTCTATCCAATCTTTTCTTTAAATTCTTCTTTTCTCAGTGACAATATGAAAGGTACCGGTCAAAGGTGTGGCCTATGGCTCATTGCATAATTTGCATAAGACAAGCATGCGGCCTATCGAGACATTTTTGAGGTGAAGGAATTAAAAGAAAGTGAAAAAAGAAGCTCTTGGTATTTGCAATATTTTCCATTTTACACGAAGATGCACGCTTGCGTCTTTCAATGCCACTAATATTTAAACTTAAAATGTATGATATTGCTATCCCCAGTCCGTATCATACAATCCTGAAATCAAAATAATCACAACCAAAAAATTGAATTTTTTAACCGATGAAGAAGAAGTGTACATGCGTGTTAATTGGTTTTTTAGGTAATTGGTTTTTTTGCTTCAAGTCAATCTACAGTCGACAGTATCCGTACCATTAATTTGTATTAAATAAAACCAATCAGCTTCAAAGTGAAAGGCAAATAATAACGGCAGATTCGATCCGGTTACGGGTTACGTATTTAATGATAAATTACATTTTGCATCCATTATAATGAGATCAAAGAATGATGGAGATGGAAATTACGTCCAAATGTTGTTGAGGTTCCTGAAAGATATATCACTTTTAATAAATAATTCCGAAACGTACAATAAAAAAAAGGAATGATGAAAGTTAGTCCATGTAAGTTTGATTTGGCTTTTTGATTCTGATCAAATTCTTTTTTTTATTTTATCTCACAATATTCTTTTTATATATTTTATCTTACAATATTCTTTTTATATATTTTATCTCACAATTTTATTTCTGAGTATGTTTACATTAATCATGTTTCATTAAAATCATTATTGACGGATTATCAACCTACATTTATTTTATAATCTATAATAAATCTATAATAAATACGAACCAAATTTTTAAGTTTTAAATTTTAAATCTACAAAGTTTTTAAGAAGAGATGCGACTCTTTATTAGGATGTTAATTTAGAGAAGAGGAAATGTAAACCTTTAGCAAATAGGTTAGTAGGAGTTAGAGCTTTGAGATGCAATATTATAATGACGTGTTTTAGTGTGATTTAGATTCTGTAAGAGAACTGAAAAGAACTCAAGGACGTCGGTCACTCATGTCTGGCTCTCCTTCCCTGAGAAGATCATATCATAATTGTTATGTCCAACATGCATGAACTTTATGATTGGAAACACAATATTAAGAGTATTTTTCTTTTGTCTAGATTTATTTTAAATTAAAATAATGAACTGAAAATCGTATAATTTTATTGGTTGAACTCAATGTTTTAACATTTACCCTATATGGTATCATAAGATTTCAAACAAATTTATTGGTTATTAATTTTATGATGATTGAATAGAATATTCCAGAAAGCAAAATCTGATTGGACAGATGCTATGTCTGAAAATGTCAAGTACGACTAGGGGTATTCAAGGTTTTGAAATTGAACTTTAAAATCAGTATTACAATTGTATTGCTTAAGTCGTCATTCTTTACGACCGTATTTAGTTACCTTTAAGTAAAATAACATCTTTACAAATTCCATCTTCAAAAATTAATCAAATAGTAAATTTCGGGTTTTGTATTAATCCGTGTATTGCGTACTTCAATTTATTTCCATTGGTTTGTTTTAGTTTACATGGAATATCTAAAGTATTTAAGCCATTTGTTGGTTGTACTACGTGTACTAACCTGTACCTTGTCACCATACATGATTTTCTTAAATAAAATCTCTTCTTCTTTCTTAAAATAATAAAATGTAGTTTGGTCCTTTCGTTGTTACCTTGGACCTTAAGTCAAAGGATTACAAAATGGTGAATCTGATGGCTAATGGCGGCTCCCTTGAAGGGATACACAATACCTTTCGATAAAGGATAATACCATCAATTAATATTACTTTGATGATTCATTGTGTATATGATGAGCTGAATGAAATACCCATAAAGACATTGGAATTGATAAACACATAGGCTTCTTATGCATATCATAAAGACATTGAATTTCAAAAAAGCAGAAATGTGAGGATAGAAGAAACGTGAGAATAAATAATTTTCTTATTCTTTGTAGATACTTGAACTATCTAAAACCTTGAAAACCAGATAAACCATCTGAGCTACAGTTCAGTACATTTTAACTACTCATCATGTTTCATTTATTCATACATATTTAAAGATACTTGTACTTACACATATCCTCCATTCTGCGTTGCATGATGAATTTACTGTCATTTAATTTAATTCTCTTCCACCTGCTACTATTTCAAAACTTTTTAAAATGTTGATTATTTTCTTCGTGTTTGGTACAACATTGTTAGAGCAATCTGAAATTCGATGATTGACGCAACCACTGGTGACATTGGAATCGTTGTTTTAACATTGACAACTCGGTTTTGCTCATAAAACCAAATTCTCCATTTGATTCAATTCAACCAACAGTGTATTATTTGAAAGATAATATTGGAAGACTCGGATATCAACAATGGTATGGATCCTTTACATGTGATCGATCAGAGTTTTGGGACCCAAATGTTGATTCTACATATTGTAAAGAAAGACTTTCCTATGTAGACACACGAGAACCTTTTTCTATTTAACATTTGACCCTTGATATGCCACGGCTAGCTATGTTATATAAATATATGGTAAAATATGCTAATGTCCGGTTCCTAAATTACTTGTTCTTGAAGTTAAGTTTCTCTACCTGTTACTTCCCTCAGTATGAAAGTATGAAAGCTCATCTCAGTAGCTCTTGAAAAGATATATAATTATTATACGACAAGTGTTAAGTTAGCGCGTAAAAAGAGGCTTCGGCCTTCTCACTCACATTTTATTTTAATTCGGACTTTTTAATAAATTTAATAATTCTCATAACAAAATCCCTAGTAATTTTAAATGTTTGAGCAGTTGTTTTTGATATTCACTGAATTCTTCTGTAGAGACACTCAACTTTTCAGATGGTAAAGGATAATAATTATGCGAAGAATGTAGGTGTTTCGGATAAAATAAATCACATTCAATTATTGCACTGTACTACTATTGTCTGCCCATTTAAAACATTTAGAAGTATTGATTTCTTCCCGACTCATCCATCTAAAATCTCGAACATGTAGACAAGAAAGCATACACTTCCGTAAATATTGACCATGTCAGCATAAAAATAAATTTACCTGGTCCAGTATGATCTGGATTAGTATATTTGTTTTATTCAACACTGTATTTTTTACTTATAGAGCTTATCCCACCTCGAACCATTTTTTCAAGAAATAAACAATGATGAATGTCAGTTAATATCGTGATGATAAAAATATGAAAAAAGCATCATCATCTTCATTGTTTAGCTCCCTTGATGTCGAAGGTTGGGACTTGACGCAAAAGTCAAGCCTCAGCCTTCGACATCGTGGGAAAGAAGAGAAAAACAAGTTGTTTTTCTAGAGATTGAACATCATGAGACTTTCAGAAGTCTCATGATGGCTGTATCTCCAGCCGCATCCTAACCGTAATTTCCTTCTGTATCACCAATGCATGATAATAATAATGCTGGCCGTTATCAAAAAGAAAAGAGACGCTTATTTTTGAGTTTGGGATGGGGAGAAGAGAATAATAGGAAGATTATTAAGGTTTGAGAGACGAACGATACCACATGTAAAAGTCTTGGGTCTGCGTTTCGTAAAAGAGGAAAAACAAGTTTACGACAAAATTAGTAAGTTTCTGATAAAATGTGGGGCGAAGTGCCCCACTCCGAACATTTATTTCCCAATCCGTCATGCACATAGAATACAAAGCATCGGATACATATCACTATACTAGTTGGAGTGAAATAATAATCACTACATTAACTCTATAATAATGAAATTAAACTTTTAATACTACATGGCTCCCTTAGGGAATATTAACTATTAAAAAACTTTCAAACCGGGTCTTTTCAGCAAGACAATTTTAAAGTCATTTCAAATTGAAAACTAAACTTTCCACCTAAAGTGATGTGACTTTTTTTGTGTGACTTAATTATTCACTTTGTGTAAACAAAATGAACAGTTTTTGTGAATAACTTTTAGTTACTGTTGCAATAATGCAAAGTGAAATTGTATGTGCGGACTTTTTAAAGGTAATTTGCGTTGCAATAAACAAACTTTGTAAGAATATTACTTTTTCATAGCTTAACTTTTCATATTGAATTTTTGGAGGGTTGATTTGATTTTTAAATATTTTTCGAACGCCCATTCCTCATCCCAGGGATGGTTTAATGAATTATTGATTTAATTGAATTAATGGTTCCTTTACAATTTCAAGTTGATTCAAAATTCAGTTGATAATTCATTGGGGGTTTCAATTTGATTTGAGTTTGCATTATTAATTGACAGATTTGTTGTGAAGCTGATTCTAGACTTTTTAATTTAGTTTAAAATGGTTGAATTAATTTCAAATAAAATTCTTTTGTAAAGTTCACATGTAAACTTGAATATCTGAGAATCTATCATTTTTAGGCTTGGTGTACTTTTCGATTTAAAATAGTTCTTTCCATGCTAGTAATAGATATATTTATTCTGCAATCGAGCAGAACTGCTTTGTGGAATTTTCTTTCAATACTATTGGGCAATAGCTGGAGATTTTTAATTGTGGCATTGACACTGTGTTTCAATATTAATATATATATATTTAATGCAATTTTAAATTAATTTTTTTCCTCAGTAATTAATTAATTCTTGTAATGTTTCAATTTAAAAAGAATTATTGAATATTTTAAACCAGAAAAAAATCCAAGAAACCAGAAAGAAACAAAATATTTCGGAAATTATAATTTCCTAAGGGTCACAACAGTGTATAAGTCGATGCAACTACTTAGCTTCTGTAAAAAATTCAATATGCAATAGGTAACTTCGCTTCTTTGCTAGATAAAACAAGCAGAATGTTACTTAAAGCAGCGTTGAGTAAAGGCAAATTCACTTGAAACTTAGAAACAACACTATGCTCTTCGTACTTGCATGTTAACCTTGGCATTGGCCTTTAGCCACTCATCGGAGACACCACTAACCTACTGGCATAAATACATGTAGAAACACCCCATACGATTCTTTTAGCCAGCAATAACTAGCTCATTATTATTCATGAAAAAGTAAAGAAGAACCCAATGTTGAATGCAACATACATTAGCATACATTTTCACTTTCATCCAAAAGCATTTAGAGGAGAATGATACGCCGAATGAGCAGGTTGCATCATTCCCGTTTCATTCCATCTGAGATTTACGGAGTAAATCTTTTATGAAAGGAAGGTGAAGTCGATGTTTTTTGCCCAAAGGAAAGGCCCAAAGGAAATGTTTTTGCCGAGTTTCATTCCTTTACATTGGTGTATCATCATCATTTAATTTTAAATCATCTAGGTATTCTGCATCAGTCCAAGAATCGGGAAATCCAACATATTTCAAGTATGGAATAGGTAAAGGATTAACAATTAAAATTTCCTGAATACTCTTGTAAAACTCATATGCTACTCATATGCTGCTATGTATGTACAGGTTTGGTAGGACGTTTGTGTGGAATTCGACAAAGTTTAACTATATTGCTTCCTTTTAGCACTTTTCCTTTAAAAATAAATTCTAAATCTTCATTCCACTCGGTTTTAGGATGAATTATATCATTGAAGGCAAACACCTTCAATAATATTAAGACAATTTTCCCGTTCATCGACTGGAATCTTCTCCATTATTCTAAAATATTATTATTAGAATATTATTATTAAAAACTACAAACCAACCAACTCTATAAATGCAAAAGTGTGAGTTAAACCTTACTACTTCTTTTTGCATTTCTAAATGCATCTTGAGCATTACCTACTGCTACATGCAAATCTCTCAACTTTTACATTTAATCAATTTGTGCTTGAACGTATTTACTTTTTATAACTTCGTTCAAGTTAATAAGTGAAGAATCATCTGAAACGGATTGGATTCATAATGCATAATGCATTTGACAATATTTTAAATGCGTTAAATATTTTTTAATTTTGCATATGTTTACATGTGAAAATATCAATCTTCTCAGAATTTGCTTGATTTTGTCTAGATGAATGATAAATAATTCATAAAAATTCTTCTGCGTAAGTTTTTTATTTTTTGAATTCCATCTCATTGTGTTTAAACCAGAATATTTATACAATATTCTTGGAATTTCTCAACAAAATGAAACCAATGGCAAAAGTCATTGACTCACGCATTTTATATCTTAGAATTATTAAGCGGAAATAAATACTTTACACTGACTTCTGTCTGTAATGCATTTGAAAATATTTTGAATTGGTTGTCATAAGTTTATAATAAAAATAAAATATGTAATTTTTAATTGACAACAAAAAATGAAACTTGTCGGAAATCTATGGACAGAGGGAAACTTTGCGACGGAGATATTGCGACATATTTATTAACCTTTTATATAACCAGCGTAATTTTTGGTAAGTTGCGATTTCCTAAACGAAATCCGATAAAGGACTGCTGTTTTACATACGGTGATTGAACTTTATGCATCTTTGGAAATTGTTAAACAAACGTCATTTATAGTTGAGCTGACATAAAAACGCTATATTTAATGAAAATAATTGAAAATTGTTTGACAAAATTTCTGCCGTGTATAAAAGGGCCAAGTATTTTGAAGAGACAATCAAAATGGTGTGGACTCGAAGCCAAGCAAAGCAACTGAAGTTTGATAAAGGTTTTAAAGAAATTCAAGTAAGCTTTTACACCCATAGCAGTGAAGATCCTACATTAGCCCAATATAGACAATACAGAGTTTGCCTCTGGCTAGGAGTTGAAGCCTATAAATTTTTACCGAATTATAACCTCCCTGGTAGTTTTGTATCTAAATTAACTACTGTTACTTTTCGATACGATGGACCTCCGCACCGAAGACGGTTATACAGTCAAGTAAATTATATATTATATTAATAACGATCATTTTAAAAAACCGAATCACTGTTAAATAAAATCTTTGTTGCATTTTAGGAGATGTAGATTCCGATCTAAATATTGACATTAGTAACCCACCGGTTACTGTACATAACGAAGAAGAACTTTTGAAGCTCAAGCATGCAGCCCTGGTTATTGATCTTAAAGATGTCCGGGAGAAGCTGTCAAACGCTGAAGCTGCATTAGAAGCAAAATATGAAGTGCAGAACATAACAAAACGACCGTAGAGCTTTAAACTACCGCTTTGACTATTGAGTCCAACGGTCACTTAAGACAGCAATTAACCATGTAAGGTTTTAATTTATCTTCCGATTTGGTTAAAATTGAGAGTAGGAATTAATATTATTTGATTTATATTTATTTTAGCAGGGACCAGCAAATGGCCGATACCTGCCATGGCTTCCAGCGTCTTATTGGTGATGAGGAAACTTCCCACTTTAGAAATTGTCGAGGAATAATACCAAGGTCAAACGCAGCTAGGCGAGGTGAGCCTAGACTTATAGTATGTAAGGCGTCTCTTGGCAGAAGCAACGGCTGAAGTCACAAGGGTCAAAGAGGATGTTACTCGATTAAACAACTTCAATCGAAACCAAGCGGAAGATATGAATTTATATCGAACAAAATCTTTGAAATTCAATAACAAAATAATGGATAAAGACAAGTCTATTTTTGAAGAAAAATGAATTTTATAATAAAAACTCAAATTTAGAGAAAAAAGACAGACATATAAATGATAAAAATAATGATATTATAATTATATATTGTTGTACTTAAAAATAGCACCCCTAGGATTTTAATACCAAAATTAAGATCATCATCTAAGCCTATAGTAGATTATAGTATAGTTATAGTTAAGCATATAGATTATAGTATAGTTATAGTTAAGCATATAGATAAGCTGCATGTGTTATTATTATTAATCTCAGTTATGTTATTACTAATAATCTCACAAGATGTGAAATGATGTTATTCAAGTCAGCGAAGTCAATATGCAACCTGAATCTGCAATCATACGGCTTCTATCAAGTTTGTCTTCTGGCAAACTCGTTATGCAAATTATGTAAAATTGTATGTACTGAATGATTGTATGTAAACCATTTCTTTGTTTATTAACTTTAATAACCATTGTAAAGGTGACGTCTGTGCCGCATAAAAAAAGCATCTCAACCCTTGTAAAGTTATTTAGTTGGGCTTGGGCATTCCCTGGCTTAATAAACTCACAACCTTTTAGAAACCCAAACCACCACGAACTCTACACTCCTTTATTTAGCGTCCAAAAGATGCTAACAATATAATTATGTACATTTTCATGGACAAAAATCACATATAACCCCTTTCAAAATCGTATCAAAATTTCAACACCAAATTCGTTTTAAGAAAAACACATGAATCAAGAACTATTTTTCGACGTAAAAATAAAGACGATTTCCAAGACAGAAAATTTTCGAACAAAACGGTGCAGAATCATAATCTAAAGATCAAAAATACACAATCAGTTAAAGATAAAATTACATATTTAAAACATTAAAAAGACCAAAATATAGAGTTTCTGCATCAGAAATCTAAATTGCATAAAAAATTACATTGCTTCACATTTTGCAAAGGAGGTCATCATTCTCCGCAGCAAAATTGCAAAGGTCGAAGCTACACGAAGTAAAAAAGATGAATGACAATTTTCCACACTGTTATTCAAGCAACATCTACGAACAATCAGCTATTCATATTCCACTTTCTGATAGCAATGAATCTGAGAAATCTTTTAGGGGACAATGAGACATTGCGTGTAGATAAAGGATTTGGATCAACTGACTGAGTTAAAAAATTTCCTGAAATCATTATAAAATTTTTTTAAATATTGCATTTCTTCTTTTGGATATTTTCATTTAACAATTTTTTACACTAAATCTGTTTAAAATTTTTTACCTTTTAAAATTAAGTCTTTAGTTTAAAACCATTTAATTGTTTTAGTATGTCATTAAAAGAATTGTAATCATCTCCAGCCAGTCCCGGTTCTTTCGGTGGTGTGGAAAGATTATTAAGAGAAGCAAAAAGCAAAAAATTAAACGTTACGAAAGAACGCTATTCGATTTAAAAAAATTTTATTCGATATTTAAAAAAAATATATGGCAAGCAGACCTTATAATTTTGAATAATTTGTCAAAGTGTAATATGGGATATTCGTGCATTTTAACATGTATAGACGGTTTCAGCTAAAAGGCTTCATGTCGAGCAATACGAAGTAAAACTGCAAATGAAGTGACACAAGCGTTTCAAAATATACTTGTTGAAAGTAAAATGCCACCAACATTCATACAAGTAGAGGTACCGACTTTGTCAATTAGCAATTCCAAAGAATGTTAAAAATACAAATATGCACTCTTTCACAATTTCTCTGAGTTAAAATCTTGATAGAAAGAATCAATCCTACCTTGATGACTAGGATTTCTCAATATTTATCAGGAAATAACACGAAGACATTTTTGTGTTGAAATTAGCAAACATTCCCCATAGCTTATTAAATCTTAGATATTCCAGTTATTGATTTATACATAACCGGGTTATAAAAGTGTGCATCTTTAATTTTTACACCACTCACAAAATTAGATTTTCCCCAATTTTTTTTAAAATCCTATGTTTAGCTATATTGGTACCACCTTTTCACACAGCCACGCCCATGTGGAGCCAAATTCACTATCCTCAATTAATTTATTAATATATGGACGAAATTTTGGCTAGGTCTAATTCCAAATTCATTGAACTCAGCATTTCAAATCATTTCGAAAAAACCGAAAATTACTTGCACAGCTTATGTCCAATAACAACTTAATATCATTCCTTCCTTATCACTCCTTTATGATGGCAACATCAAATTTTGGATTGCTATCTAAGAGATAGGACATGTCAATGTCTATATTCCCCCCAATGTCCCTCACTATTATAAAAATTTAGAACCGACAATATGCCTTAACAACTTGTTTGCAGGAAGCACACGAAGGGAAGCTTCAGAAAAGAACAAAGTGCATTTGCAAAAATAGAAAATTTCCTTGCATTAAAGATTATTCCAAACAAATAACAAATCCTGATTTCCTTTTAAAAAATATTTCCTATTTCAATCAGTATATTCTATTCCCAAAATTCCAAATAAGATTAATTTCCATTCAGAGTCCCCGTCATTAAATCCAACATTATCCATTCCAAAAATTAAATACATTGAATCCCAACTATCAAACAATCCAGGTAAAGACAAACCCTACAGCGACATTTGCATAACTTATGATATACAGCTTTAGCTTTACGTGTTCACAATTCAAAATATCATAAGGAACGCACACATCTTAAATGTGAAATTTGTTCTATGACATTTACCTCTCACTTTTTCTTGCAACGTCATAAGTCTAAATTCCACCCCAATAAGAAAAATTAATTCCTGTGCATATCTCAAGAATCCATACCTAGTTCTTTGAGTGTCATACACAAAGAAAACTTTCCCCTCTCTTGATGTATGATTATTAATTTCACTAAATCAATATTTGAAACCAATCTCAAATGGGTTACTTAAGATGCGACTCTAAAGGTAGATTAGTAAGGAATGAACACGTTATTACTTCACGGTAATAAGGTGGACATTCCAGTTATCATATATATTTAGTATAAAAAACGTGAACTGTCAAATTGACAGCTAGTTCTAAGAAAGAACCAGATTCTGACCGGGGATGGAAATCTACTGACCTGTTTGAGGTCTTTGGCTAGAGACACTCGTTCAAGCCATACCTGTGTTTCTGCACATAGGATCTCTCTCAGTTGTTAAGGACAATGAGATTGAATGTAACAAAAGTGACTATAAACATATTCGGGTGGCTCCCGAAGGGCAATACTTGAACGAAGTCAGTAAAATTATGCCATGGCTCATTTTAGAGATTTCCTCGGTGGTATGGTTCCACTTGTTTTTATTTTAATTCGAGGATTCGATTTTAGACAGTCACACTAGAGCACATTAATTTGCTCCATTAGACTAGAGACACTGGGTAATAGGTTCCCTTAGTAGTCAGTCATGCTTCTTGAGTTCCTCAAAGAACCAAGTTAAGCCATCACATATATATTATATTATGATTAGCCATCATTTAGCTAACTTGAGTAATACGTAAGGCTGCAGTTACTCCATTAAGACATAAGTCGAAACAGATCTAGAATAGACCCCTCTGACTAATTTATAGAATCCGGCCCTCATCCCCTTTTCCAACACATAATCGACATTCATCGTTTAACTCAAACGTTGTTGAAAATGGACAAACCCAAAACCTCCTCGCCTTCGAGAGAATCCCTCGAATAGTGGGCCATCGATAAAAAATAGTCGTCGAATAGTGGGCAAAAATAAACTAATAAACTTAAAAACGCAATAAAAACTAAAACAAAAATACTATTCTGTGGATTTATTTTTGCATTTCAAGCAAATTGAAATAATTTGGTGAAAAAACAGTTTTTTTCGAAATTTCGAAGTTTAAAAACTTTGACTGTTTTAAAAACAAAGTTACAAAAAGTAACACATTAACTAATCTCGGCATCGCGCACATGGAGCACTTTTCCGAATTTAAAAATTATTTTTTGTCCAGGAGATATACGCATAGCAACCGTTGCTAAGGTACTTTATTGGCGATTATAAGCACAGCATATAATTTTACCCTTGCGCTCTAATTGTAATTAAACAACCCTTGTTTAGAGCTTCAAATTGACACTAATTTTGTTTACATGACCTAAAGATCACAAAAAGTAAAATAGAAAAAATTGACCTTTTTTCTATTCGGAATCAGACTCGGGATGGTCAGTTTACTATAAATTGACACCTCAATCGCTTCAAACTGAAAAAATAACAAGTTTTATTGGATGCCCATTTATGTGACTAACTGGTCTGTTGGTGCAAACTTACGTGTGGCGCTCGACGTGTTTTCTCAGCAGTGCACCATGCAAACAGCCTGCAACTGTGCATAATAGTTCGGAATCGATAGACGCATACGTTGGACATAGTGGGTGCGCCCTTATCATATTCGCCCCGATCGCCCCCACACATTGCTACTTTGTTACACCAATTTTCCAGAACCAGATTCTAGCCGGGGATGGAAATCGACTGACCTTGTGGTCAAGCCATCTCCGACTGTCCAGGTGCAACAGTAACGTCATGATTTAGGTAAATATTATAAGTATATATAGGTCGTCCGTTTTAGGAACAGTTAGATCTCCTTAGATCACCACTAGACTTTTCTAAGGGACAAAAAGATCAGAGATTTGACAATAATGTTTCTACTTACATTGGAAACACTTATTGTCACAGCCAAAACCTAGAATAGAACCTAATGGACTTTGTAGTGTCAATACTTTGATATATGGTACTAAAATCTGGGATGTTACAATCCGATGTAAGGCATAATCACAAAATAATCCGGGGTATGTTTTTTCCCCTCAATACATTGAGAAAATGCATATACCCTTATGGTTTTTGATTTCAAATCAACTTTACCTTATGGTAGTAAAAACCTTATGGTTTTTTTGTTTTTGACACAGTTTATGTCTCTAATAATACTCTACATTGCTGTTTTAGTATTGTAAGTAAATGTAAATATTATATGTACCAAAAGGGGGAACATAACTACGTCTTAAAAGACAAGTTATGTAGGTAAGAGAAAGGCGGAAATGCAAGTTGTAAGTAGAGTAAGCTTAGGCATTATAAGTGTATATAAGCAAGAGTGCAAGATGCACTCGAGGTCCTTGTCCGTGGAGTGTGTGCGTAAGCACACACAACACGTTG
>JAQFZZ010000920.1:0-13562 GCA_034696405.1 Isotoma caerulea
TACTCTGTCTATGTTAACTTTTAGAATGTTGACATTTTAGGTAAATGAAGGATTTATTTTACAAGTAGAACTGCAGGAAGATTACCAACTATAAGCTGCAAATTTTTCTAGAATGTAAACCAAAGATTCATAATCACGTAGCAAAATAAATTGCATGCAAAAAAATTCTATTAAAATTTATAATATAAACGTGGGAAGTGCAAGGCAAGGGGTTATATATTTGGTTAGATTAAGTTTATAAGCCTTTCATGCCATGGCACATGAACAACATTAATTTGTGAATTTCCTATTGAGATAAACCACTTTGAAAATAACTGACAGCGTCAGTCATAGGGGCGGAAGATTAATTTCAGATCCCTACCTATGAGATGTTTACAATATTTAGCTAGCTAATCCAACAATAGACTTCGTTGAGCATCATGCTTTGTAAACAATATAAAACAACAACGTCACTTGACTAAAAATATTCTACTTTGTTATGTATCGATATCAGAAGGAACTTTTACTAAAACTTTGTTGCGTTCATAACTATTATCCCACAAATCTTATAAACCTTAGCGACTTGCTTGACAATTGTCATCGTAATAATCTATTCACAGTTTTCACTTTGAACAACATCATCACAACTTACATTTGGAGCATATATAAATCAGTCTAAATTAGAGTTGGTTGCATAAAACTTCTAATAAAGTTAAACCTTAGCTACACGCTTGATGCCAATTATTCAGAATAAGTCTTGCTTTCGCCAACATGATTTGATTCCTGCTGACTCTAGACTTTTCTTGAGTATCTTTTGCTTTTGAGGCAAACTCAGAAGACTAACAGAAGAACACTAATGAACAATATTCTCTGCACCAACCATGTCGATCTGAGATGGTAAATCAGTTCAACTGAACCCTATTGTTTATCCAGTGCTCGTCTTCTTCCATTCTACCAAGGGACACCCAAACCCTTAGTCAAACAGAACCTTTTATAATATTCCGAAGGTACTCTTCTGATATAATATGCCATGCCACACACAATCGAACGTAATCCTCGAACCATGTCTTAATGCATGTGGTATACAGGAAAAGTACTTGTTTGTTCTCATATGCATGTAAGAAGTTGGAAGTGGAGAGCCAAGCCAATTTGGCATGGAATAAATTCACAAAAGTGAATTCCCATTGTTTGAATTAATTAAGAATGTCAAATAAATGGACGTAGTAATCAGGTTTTACTCAAGTCAAAATTCAACAAAGATTCAAAATCATACAAGTATGACCTATATATAGTGTTAGTACAAGATGTAAAATCATGCTTTTCCCAACTTTCAATTTTCTTTGGATTTATCTAAGCCTTTACTTTTAAGAACTGAATGAGCAGTGTGTCTGTCTGTGATCTCATAAGAACAAAAGAATAGTGATGATGAGTTGGAGGATCATTGAGTACCTTCTTCTAGCAATATAGGATAAGGTCAGCAAAAGTCAAACAAGTTCGGAAAAGTCTTACCATCACATCTTCAAATGGTACGGTATGATCAAAGTGTATCTCACACCTATAAGGTTGTCAGAGTATGAAATTAAATAGGTACACTATTTGGTTGGGTGTCCATCCATTGACCAACTGGACTGGCAAGTACGTACGTACATACAGTATAGTATTACATGAAGGGTTAAGTGTGAAGAGGAAAAATTGACAATATAATAATGAAAAAGCTTAGATGAATGAAAAAAGAGAGGATCTTCTCGGCTCATTCGACCGGCTTTACAAGCCAATGGGAGAAATATTGGAAATCTTTCCGATCTTTCGTACTCATCTCACGTACAGGCTCTTGTATAAATACTCTTGTTGATGGGTACACACTTTCTCTGGGTGATAGGTACACGAGGTGTAATATTATAAAAGGCATATTACCCACCATGAGGGTTCCAATCTAATAAAGTACCAGTCTCTATATTGGATAGGGTTTACTTTGAATGTTTGTTTCGTTGGTACTATCTTAGTTTTACTTATCCAGCATGCCTACTTGGTGTTGGTAAAGATTGACCCACATGATGCATAGGAAAATCGTTGCTCTGTATTTCTGGAAAGTCAGGATTTACACAGAACTTCTTCAAAGTTTCATCAATAAAGCTTTTTGAATCTGGACAAGAAATCCAGCCTGAAAGTTGCCTCATGCATTTGACACGTACCTCTTTCTGGATATGGTATGGATAAAGGAATATAGTTAGTATAAGTTTGGGTAGTATTCAGTATTATTACGTTAGGTTTAGTAGGTTAGTACCTAGTTTAAGGATTGATGTGACATGATGATGAAGGCAGTGACTGAGTGAGTAGCACTGAAGTTACTGAGATGAAAGTAAATGACATCCTCATGTTGTGTACTCAAGACTCAAGGTAGATAGAGAGAAGAGATTCTCAAACAATGTGTGTACGTGTGTTGTGATGTGAGACAAGAGTATGAATATATCACAGAGAACTATATAATATAATGTAATAATAATAATAATAGTATATTATGTAACAAAAAAACGGTAGGGGCACACTACTAGACTTTTACCCGTGCACTTCATACCTTTCACCTCTCTCTACATATAACCTTTTTCTCCTGCACTTATTGTCGTAAGAAAGGAAAGTCGCATTATTCAAGAACTCCCCTGAAAAATAAGTAGATTGAATTTGTCAATTTGCATTTCTTGTGCTGTTACTTAGAGAAGAGTCGTATACCTACATAGTACATACAGGCTAAAATCTAGAGAGTTGTGTTCCAGGCTTTCTCCAGAGACTCTTTTACAGTCCGAATCTTACTTCTCTTGTTTACTCTTCTCCAATGATATTCCAAGTAGGGAGAGATAGTCAAAAGCATTTTTCGAATAAATACTTACACATTTACATACGTAAGGAAAATGTGTAGATGCACCTTCACTTAAATCTAATGTATGAAATGAAGACATGACTGAGAGATGCTATGTGCAATGCGATTCTGTTTTATATAGCTCAATTTCATAAATTGTGCAACTTAAGGCACACACTGCATTATAACTGTAATCTACTGAGATAGAGAAGATGTCTGAAAAGCTTTTGTTGACTCTTGTAATACATTCATATAATTTCATATACTCGTTCATGCATGCACTCGGGATAGGGATCGCCTTGAGTAATTTCTAAGAACAAGTGTCAACACTTCTTGGTGAAAGGTTGATAGGAATGATACATAATAGATGTATGAATAGTTGTAAATGTCGAAATTTGAATTTCTTTTCTATTTTATTCTTTTATTTGATCACACAGGGACATCAGACTATGTTAGTGCGGGGCCGAGTAGTGGAGGTGGTCCTGAAATTGCACCTAGAGGAGTCGCAGCTACCTTATCAACCCTCGTATCAACTAGTCCCGCTGTTTATATCGCAACATCCGCCCCACTTATTTCAACTTCTATTCCACCATTACAAATCCCGGTTGCACCCAGCAACCTTGTGAGTAGCACACTCGCCGCTGCTACAGCTACCACTACTACACTCGCCCTTGGGAAATCCAAGACTCCTGGAGAGGAGGACAAACCCTTGTCTTCAGCATGGGAAACAGCTCTTAGTGCGACCGCAATGAATAAGCAGCAGCGAAGACCACCTGCCCGCCGCGGGAAGGTCGTACCCGACCGCCCGCAGCGGGCACTTTTCTGCTTCACCTTGAAAAATCCCATCCGAAAATTATGCATTGATGTCGTCGAGTGGAAGTAAGTTCTTGTCTACTTATATAGATATATTTTACTTTTCCACGTTTGGTCGCTTATGATTTTGAAATGGAAGTAGAACACGCCTGACACGACATGACATTTACCAATTTGTTCCCTCACATCCTTTCTTTCCCCTCCACGGATACATATATGATAAATATATTTCAAAATGAATCTATTAACAAACATTCTAGGGTGCTTACACTACTTTTCTCCTTTGTTTCACAAAACATTTAAAGATTTTATACTCTCTTTCTCCGCAAAGTGTTTTAACACCTCCAAACTGCTTTTACCTCTTTCTTTTATACTTACGTAATATTATTATTATTATGTTGCGGAAACACGTTCTACAAGAAATTCCATGCGTAGGGTTTCCACTACGTAAGTAGGGTTCTCTCGTCACATCGTAGAACAAAAGTTAATGATAAAGATTGTTATAATAATAACAATAGTTTAATAAAATGTAATGAAGGCAGACTTTAAACCCTTTCACCGCATGCTTCATGGATGCAAATAAAAACAAAATGCAATTTCCTTTATGACTCAAAACACTTAATTTTTAATGACTTAACTTTCCAGGAATATATTTCTGTCCTCATTGAATAATGTTTAAATAAGGGAAAATATATTTTAATGTTAAATTGACTCGTTTTCTTTTGCAGACCTTTTGAGTACCTGATTCTTCTGACAATCTTCGCAAACTGTGTGGCCTTGGCTGTTTACACTCCATACCCTAATAGTGATTCCAACAGCACAAATCAAACTTTGGTATAAGAACTTTTACTTTTATATTTTTACTATAAACGCTTATGGTTTTTAAAATGACTTACTTACATTTTCTTCTTATTTCAGGAAAAGATAGAATACGTGTTTTTGATAATTTTCACTCTAGAATGTTTTATGAAAATCATAGCGTATGGTTTTGTTGCTCATCCTGGTTCATATTTGAGGAACGGGTGGAATTTCCTCGATTTCACCATTGTAGTTATAGGGTAAGCTATAAAGTTGATAAATCTGTTTATTTTCAATCCTTCATTGATAACTATTGAATTTCCCTAGTACATTCAGCATCTTGGTAAATAATTAAGTTTCATTGCTTTGCCCATAATAACAGGTTAATTAGCACAGCTCTTTCAAATTTGATGAAGGAGGGTTTTGATGTGAAAGCACTCCGAGCATTCCGTGTTTTACGGCCTCTAAGGCTTGTCTCCGGTGTACCAAGTAAGTAAACATTTCATTTTACGACGAAGCTGTCCAACTTAATATAATATGTGTACAGCGAACTACCTACCTTGCGTAAATCGTCCATAGAAAATAGAAATACAAGCCGAACTGAACTCCATCCATTTTGTCCATTCATCCATTCGACAGGGAAATTATTTTCTCTCATAATTATCTCAACTTATGGGAAATCCAATATCCGTTAACTACACGGACGGCTGTAATAAATGATTTACTTTTACTCATAAGCAGGTACGAGGTAGACTGGGGAGAGAAAGCCCCACCCCTCCTAGTTATTCCTCTACTTTACATGAAACATACATAAGTTAAACTTACCACAAATATTAAATTGTTATATATTTTACATACTCAATTTGGGTTACGTATACTAGCCTTGTAAACGATAAATTTACAAATAGTGAAATGAAACATGAAAAAGTAAAACATCGATAAGCAAGCGTATAGTGAAGCTTTAATGGATATTTTAACTATTGTCATCTAACCTATTGAAATATGGATAAACCAATCCTTCCCTACCTTTCTTACGAGGACAAAAAGGCTTCCTGTTTTATGAACCCATTAAATCTCCGAATTTACTGACCATTATATTATTGTATTAGCTGGTTATTTTTTCCACACATACCCTACTTTCACTTTTGCAAGTAATCTATTTAATCGACTCCGTACCGTACAGTCTGTATTTAGTTACTTTAAAAGAAATCTGTTGTAGAAATAGGGGACAGGGTGGATGGATGGCTTAACACTTTAGTATCAGAGTAAGAGTAATTAAAGCAGATACTGATTAAATGAAATGATGATTACAAATCATAATGATACGTAGTGAGTGATGAT
The DNA here is from genome assembly GCA_034696405.1 of Isotoma caerulea. Classification (NCBI taxonomy): domain Eukaryota; kingdom Metazoa; phylum Arthropoda; class Collembola; order Entomobryomorpha; family Isotomidae; genus Isotoma; species Isotoma caerulea. Next base: position 5,786 of record JAQFZZ010000920.1, read on the forward strand.
GAGTTCGTCTCACGAAGGAAATATAATCTAATTCCACAGGTCTGCAAGTGGTGATGAACTCAATCCTGCGTGCTATGGTGCCTTTGTTACATATCGCTCTTCTCGTTCTATTCGTCATTATAATTTATGCCATCATTGGCTTGGAGCTTTTCTCAGGAAAAATGCACAAAACTTGTTTCAACAACCTAACTGGTAAGTACAAGAATCTATCATCTTCTCTTTTACAACATTACAACTTACTCAATCCCCTGAAGATTTCCCTGTGTAGAAAGAAAGAAAAATAATTACTCATCTAATCACAGTAACTAGAACTGCTTTTACTATTTTCTTCCTTGTAGGAGAAATGATGAAAGAGCCAGTACCCTGTGGTGGAGGTTATATGTGCGAGGACCAAAATGGCTTCGAATGCCGACTTTTCTGGGAAGGCCCCAATCAAGGGATCACTAACTTTGATAATTTTGGTCTAGCCATGCTTACTGTCTTCCAATGTATCACACTTGAAGGATGGACTACCGTCATGTACAATGTATGTGTGAGCCTCTTACTGTAATTAAAACATTTCCTAGTATAGAAAATACCACAAAGTAATGTGTAACTGCAGAAATTTTGCAAAACAATAAAATATATCACATCCAGCCAATCGATTTTTCATGTAGCTTTCTATCCATTAACATTATGCATTGTAATACACAGTGAGAAACATGCCATTTTATGATAAAGACGTTGTCGCTATGTTTAATTACTGTAATTATCAGATAGAAGACGCAATGGGGAACTCGTGGCAATGGACATATTTCATCTCGATGGTTATCATCGGTGCTTTCTTCGTGATGAATCTTATTCTCGGTGTGTTGAGTGGGTAAGTGACCTTTCACTTCTGAGATCCAACCAAGCATGCTATGACACGTGTGGACAAGTGGCATTCTCTTAATGAATCCCATTATTATTATGGATAGAGAAACAGGAATAACCACTTTCACCACTGTTTTTTACTCACAAACACAATAACATCTATTTGAGAATCATCCCAGACCAGACCCCACTCTCTATATAATATATAACTACAAGTCAGAAACCAACAGACTGTGCAAACCAAACCACAAAAGTATACAACAATATAAATATACTTTGTACATAATAATAATAACTTACATTATAGTGCTCTCACCAGATAGTTATTTTTTTCCTTTTATCGTATGATGACAGGATTAAATTAATAGAAAGTAAAAAGCTCTCTCGTAAGATATCTTCAGGCAATTTCCTCTGGGTTTCCTCTAATTGCTCTCACTTATCTACTTTTCTATCATATCCTTTGCTTTCCTCTGTATTTCTACATCTTTTATAATAAGTGAAGGACGATGAAGATTATTTCCAAGACGCAAAACCATGCACATAGATTTCCTACTTTGCTCTTTTTACTTACCTATCTTAGGATAAGATTTTCATCTCTTGTACATTTGATCCACTAGTGTTATTAACATAAGGAAATGAAAACAAGCCATCATCATTTATAAGTACCTAGGCTCTTATCAGTAGCAACAGTTTGTATAGTGAGTGAACATTGAAAAAAGTAGCAATAAAGGATTTAGGTAGTTACTTTTGGGCTATTAAGCACCGAACCGCACCACATGCTTTTACCTACTAATGACGCACCATGCATAGTTGATGATGATCCTAGAAAATTCAGCACAAGTGGTTTTCCCTCAAATAAAAACGATGAAAAGCAACGCTTGTTATTATTTGCAATGTAAGGTGATCATTAAATATGCCAAAATCATGTTAGTTTAATGTTTAAGTAAGGTACAAACAATGCTATACCGATCCGATGTCTTTTTCATGCTATTTATTTATCATTGAGCTTTGTAAACTTTCCTCCTATTTGCATGCCATTGCGTCACATTCACAAGTAAGTCCGTCTTCATTTAATTTTAACCAAGTCTGTTGCTTAACAGCAGTGTACATAAATATTACAGACATGCAAATTGCACAAATAGTCTACTAAACCGTTTCATTCACAGTAAGTAAAAATGCATGCATGCATGTATCATACATGTATATAAGGTACTTTCACTACGGACATGTCTCTAGTATGATCTGTTATCAGTTGGACGGCTAGGCTAGTCATAGTTTTGTATTCGTGGTGCGGTGGGAATAAAAGACTCATTAATATTTTACGTGTAAACGAGCCAGGTTTATGAAAGGTAACTGCAAACAAAGGGATGCATGATATCATGATATGATTTCTATTTCAGTAGTTATAAAATAACAGTATAATAATAATCATCATAATGTAATTATGCCTTTAAGCTATTCACTCAAGATTCAAGGATGTTTGTGTAGAGAAAGGAAGGAATTTCATTAATTAATTATGCTAAAGCTAACAAGGTTACTTTACACTGATTGAATGAAATTAGTGTTGAAAGTTGAAACTATGATTTATGCTAACTCGATCATTTCAGAGAGTTTTCCAAAGAAAGAGAGAAAGCCAAGGCTCGTGGTGACTTCCAGAAACTACGAGAGAAACAACAAATTGAGGAGGATTTGAGGGGCTATCTCGATTGGATTACACAAGCCGAGGATATTGAACCAGATGGTGAAGACAAAGGAAACAAAGGTTTTTTCCCCTTTTTTAATCTCTCGTTAAGTACAGTTCTAGACAGCTTGTTATAAAATGTTAGCATTCTGAATGATTCAGAAATTTTGAAACTTTATGTATTCAAAGTAGACATTTACACTATGAATAATTTTTAAGGTAGAAAATAAATTAAACTTTGAGACAGTTCCGTTTCTACTCTGTAATGAGTTTGGTTTATTTCCCAGGTGAAAAGGGACAGACAACTTGTCATATACATAATAGTCTGACTTTTTCTACATAATTCATAATGTCTTTATATAACTAGGGAATATTTCAATTTTCAGCTTCGTCACTTTGTTACATAATGAATTCATAAAAGTATGAAAATTTGATTATGACACAAATGTTTGATATCTTGGTGATGATAATAGTAGTAATGATTTATTATTACAGCAAAAGGGGATTGGAAGGGTGAGATGGAAACGCAGGAAGAAGGTGAAGATTCGGAAGGTGCTCAAAATACAAGACTGCCTTGGTTCACAGCCAAAAAACGAGCTTTTGAGAGGTTTGTCACTTAAAACGATAATATTTACTTTCACTATAGATTACTTTTTTTGTACTTTTTTAATATAATTAGTAGATACAGAAAGTTTCACTTAACATGTCAAATTTACAGTTAGAATTTCGAATTAAGGCGCATACAAATACCTATATTATATTGCCTACTAACACAGACAGTGCTTGAAAAACATTGCGCATTGTAAATTCTACATTAGTAAGAGAAAGTGCTTTGAGTTTCTCGTATATACAACTATTATATCGTTTGTAATAATAATGAGCTCGGGGTTGAAAAGTCTTTTTAAAGGGCCATCTTCAGGGCAGCCAATAACAATTTGAAACAACTTGATCGAAAGTAGAAGAGTCACTTGACTTGCACACATATACATGGGACATTTTGTGGTTAAGCACTTCAAACAGAAATAAAATTGGCATGGGTGTGTAAGTATGTTAACCTAACCTCCATGCCTAATTTTATATGTTCTTAGAAAGTCGGAACAACTGCAACGAAACTTTATATCACATAATAGTAGAACATATGTGGACGCTTAAGTATATGCATTCATGAGTGAGTGAGGTAATGGTATACCTACCAACATCTCCCAGTGTTTTTGAGAACTGTGTAACGAGCCATTTGTCATTTTATTACTGACAATGAGACTCAGCATTCTCTTGAACCTTAAGAAACGAGTCATGAACAAAGTCACGCTTTCTCCATTCCGAATATTTTTTTTACTTTCGCAAGCTTTCTGACAGTGGGAGAAAATGGACTCGCTTTGATCAACCAGACTAACCATACCCTTTGCTCCCTCAAACGTACCTTATCATCGTATAAAACTTTTTCTCCTTATGGAACCAAATTTTTCCTTTAGGTTTATTTTAAAACTTTAATAGATTTTACGGACTTGGAATAGATAATGCAATAATAGCTTTGACGTGAATAGGACTCAAATAGAAAGTATCTAGTTCGTTTCCTCCTTACCACATCATCTCATGGAGAATGTTACTCCCCCAAGAATTCTGTATCTCGTTTGCAGTACAGGAAGAGGATCAACCTACGATTTACTTTTATTCCTTAAAGGATTAGTAGAACGCGTATTCAGAGATAGGGATTAAATACGCCTGCGAAAGGGTGCAAGGTAGAATCCAATCGTTGGCAAGTTGGAATCATCAGTTTGATCCAAGCTATCTTAATCTGCCAGCTACCCCAGTGAGGCTTAGCTTTAGCAAATACAATTGAGATTGAAAATAATTCAGCAGCTTATTGTGGATACATTTTTGTACGAAATTGTTGTCTGATACTGAAAACCTTAGAAGCAATGCTTGTTATTATATACACGTGAATCACTACCAATTAATTTTTTAAAGACTTTTAAAATATGTAACAAATGATGATATTCGGCCTGTAAAAGAGCTTTTTCAAAATTGATATGACCAATGACCAAAGGCATTTTAAGCATGAATCTGATGTGGTACATCGATTTAGACAACGGAAACGTGACGACGCATGCATATGCTACATTTATCTTAAGCTTTGCTTGTTGTGAATACGTGCATTCTCATGCCTTGATATCTACGTAAATTGTGTGACATGTTGTGGTACCATTAGACGATAAGCACTGACTTGCTTGTAAAAGCTTTTAGGGAAAAAAGAAATTGCTCGTGGTATTGCTATCACTTTTTTCATTGTTTTTTTTCAGATTGATACGTCGCATGAGACGGGCATGTCGAAAGGCTGTCAAGTCTCAAGCGTTCTACTGGCTCATCATAGTTTTAGTCTTCCTCAATACGGGCATCCTGGCCACGGAACACTACCGACAACCCCCGTGGCTTGATCATTTTCAAGGTAATATATTTTTACTTCTTTACTCGTCCTTGATCTTATTTATTTGAATTGACCCGACGGAATACCCTTTGTTATGGAGAAAGTGTATCTATGTCAAGAATCAGCCAAGTATTATGTCATAGTGGATGAATATAGGAACTTTATTGGTAAAATATGACACAATTATTATCTTGCAGAAGTAACCAACCTCTTTTTCGTCGTTCTATTTACGCTGGAGATGTTGCTGAAAATGTTCAGTTTGGGATTTCAGGTGAGGTTTCGATCTTAAAAAAAATTGTACTTGTGATGCTTACGAATGTATCCCGTTCATAGAAAGCTTATCTGCTAAACTTTGGTGAAAGTAGAAGTAAATGCAATGCTTAAAAGTACTTGTCACAGTTCACAGTGTCATCAATCAGTGTTATTTTTAATTATTAATTGAAATGTTTCGGGTTATCACGGATTTTCATAAAAATAAAACATCGTTGCTTTTCTTAAAGCGTAACCACCACCTGCAGTGACCTAAGCCCACTTCTCTCATACCATAATCAGAAGATAATATATTATTAGGACTGTATATTATTTCTATTTTACATAGGTAGTTCTGGTTGTAAGGTGGCTTATGTTTGGGCTCATTCGGTTTAGCATTTAATTTAATGTCTTTGTCTCAGAACCGTTGAGAATAACCTTCTATTGAGTTTTCAGCGAACGTGAATGAAACACACCGTTCCAGTGGCATGGACAATTTCTGGAAATCTTTAAAACATACCTTAATACAGTACTCGAGTAGTTCAGAGGATAATCTGCTCATTTTCTATTTAAGCCGGTGATCGTTATTAGGTAGGAAAAGGAGGAAAAAGAGAGTTAACAGTGCAAATATATAATACTTTGGACACTGATGTGATGTTAGTTTTCTGCTGTGTTGTTGCTACAGCAAGAAACCCACAGACAGATCCAGATCTATCGAATCTGCAATGCAATGACATTAACACCGCTGCCACTGCTGTTGGCTGAAGAGTCATTTCAGTAAAGGAAAAACTAATAAAAATTCTCTCTAAGAGTCACAGGGGATTTGTTATTACCAATTCAATGGCCACTCTGGCGTCGTTCTCGCACTCAATGTGACTTTTCAATAAGATATAGACATAGATAGAGCTTTGTGGCTTTAAGGAGACCCCAGTTGTTTTGTTTTACTCTGAGAGAACGATTTTACAAACCCCCAAAAAGAAGACAAGACTTCAAATCCTTATTCTAGCTCGTATAGTATAAAAAATAATGCTTTAATACCTAAAGTCTCGACCTACAATCCTAAAAGCGGGGTCTCTAGACCAGCAGCAGGGGCAATAGCTACTCATCTTCTCATAAATTGTTTAAGCTCAAATGCATTACTTGTTGTTCTTTTCCAAAGGCTGTTTATTTTTCCAGCACCTTTGGAAAGAGGAAATAAATTTACTGCGTATAATAATCTGCTATGATGCTTTTACGTGTAGGAATTGGAAATTGAAATTTAAAAATGTACACTTTTTTTTGCAGGGTTACTTTGCCTCACTTTTCAATCGATTCGACTGCTTCGTAGTGATTAGCAGTATTCTTGAGATTGTTTTGACAAAGACTGAAGTCATCCCTCCGTTGGGTGTGTCCGTCCTCCGGTGTGTCCGTTTACTTCGTGTCTTCAAAGTGACCAAGTAAGTTCCTTCGGTCGGATGAAATCCTGGAAATAAGAAACATGAAGTAAGGGTAACATAATGATTTCTAATGATAATGTCATAATGGTTTTCAACAGGTACTGGCGCTCATTGTCCAATTTAGTGGCGTCTCTATTAAATTCCATTCAGTCTATTGCTTCCTTATTGCTCCTTTTGTTCCTATTCATTGTCATCTTTGCCCTCTTGGGCATGCAAGTCTTTGGTGGAAAGTTCAACTACAATTCTACAATAGATAAGCCTAGAACAAACTTTGATAGTTTTTGGCAAAGTCTTCTCACCGTATTTCAGGTATCTCAAATCAGTCAGCTTTTCTCCTTCGAAGATTTAAAATGTTTTTCCCAGAAGATGTACAACATCTTTCTGTTTCATTTTGGAATGATGAAATTGCTTCAATATTTGATAAACTACACATGTACTTCCGTATCGTGTAGATTCTGACCGGTGAAGACTGGAATGAAGTGATGTACCTTGGAATCGAAGCATACGGAGGCGTAGCTTCCATAGGGATCGTTGCATGTATTTACTTCATCATTCTCTTCATCTGTGGTAACTGTAAGTAAACAATCAATCTTTTATTTCCCATTGCTTTCTTCCTATATAATAATTTCTTCTCAGAAACTAAACGTTTCCTTTTCTTTGATTATGAGGATATGAGATAAACAGGGGGAAATGATAAACATCTTTTGTATCCCTTTTTTTGCTTTGATGTGACACGCGAAAGGAAATAGTACTTTGATTAGAAATTTTGTATGAAATGAAAACAGATAGATTCAATGGAAAAATTTAATCATTAAAAAAATATGGACCGTATTTACAACTAAAGTAAAAGAAAACAACAACGTATATTCTCAATCTACCTTTTCCAATACAATACGAATGTGTTTTTCCTCTTATCCAAGTTTCTTCCTGTGATTTAAAAATATATGATACAGTATACGGGAGAAAGTAACTAATATTTACTTTTCTTCTTGGTACTAATTTATCAGCAGTATTTAAATGGGTTTGTTTGCCCAGTCGTTAATTGAATCCTGGAGATTTCCAAGTAAAAGACATTAGTCACCTTGTGAATGTTTCAAATAACTACAAGCTCTGCTAAGCAACTGTGATAAAAAT
>JAQFZZ010000921.1:0-13551 GCA_034696405.1 Isotoma caerulea
TAAATGACTTTCACCATTTCTCGGACTCTTTCCCTACCCTGTGGGTATTATTCATGTTCTCTCTGTCCCTGAAGTACACGGCAACGTATGAATGAAGTAAGTTCTAGGCAGATACTTGGGAAAAGTACCGGGATGGATATTAAATAGTCTACTGGATGGATAAGGACAACTCTAGGATATAATGGGTTGACTCGACATACTCAATTATCGGACACCTGCGAGCAAATGGATGGAGACAGACAGAACTCAGAACTAATTGAAACGCTGTAGGTTCGTGGAAATTCAAAGTGGTAGCTGGAGCAGGAAAGCCTTTTTAATGCTTAATGTTGATTCAACCTCGGAACACTTTTTCCTCTCCTGTATCCAATTCAGTAATTGTATTCAGTTCCAAAAAGTCCAATTCAATAATCAAACCAAATCCAAAAAAGTACACAGTCTCAGTACACTGTTTCTATCTTTATTCCTCTAGTTGCTTAAACTTGCTTGGTTTCAATATGCTTGAGAGCTTTTTTAAAATTGTAACATTCGTCTACCATCGATTGCATCCATTTGTTTCCAATTTCTTTACCTTGTATTTTTCTCTCTTGGTGAAATCAATATACATATCTGAAGCATTTCTCCTGTGTATCACTGTGCTTTAATAATAACAAACAACCAGTAGAGACTAGACTACATATGGATGTTTCTATCAAATAATAGTAGATTTAATTTACCAAGCTACTTTTGTATGAAGAAACACGCAGAGAAGAAAGAGTAGTAAAAAAGAGAGTAAAGTAAGCAAAGACCGAAGACCTTCGTGAGTTTCCTTCATCTTCATAATAAATTTAGAACGACTGATCCACTTGGGACTCTCTCCAAATCAGTTACCAAGGTCTGCTACCTACAATAACCTTCTCTTTAGTTTCTACCTACATGTAGAGAAAACACCTTTACAATTTAGCGTCTACTACTAGGCAAAATACAATATTGTACTCTTGTTATATCCCAAGACATATCAAATAACTCTTATTATAAAGTAACCTTTTATTACAGTAGATGGAAAACACCCTGAATAAACTGTTCAACAGTTTTAGTTGATGAAACATATTTTCTTACAATTTACTTTGGAACACTCAAAGAGAGCATTAAATTTAAACCTTTCTCTTCAAATAGAAAATCTTCAAAGAAATAAGGATGCAAGGTATGAGTAGTTAGTAGAAAGCAAACAGTACATATTTCATTACAAGGGTAAAACCCACTTGAGAATTTGAAACCCGGCCCGGACACATACCCACTGATTCTAACTCACTGAACAAACCAAGTTGACAACGTGTATCATTTACACTTTAGACGGAAACTCGTCTCTCATCCTTTAATTTGAAATACCTTTGCTTCTTCAAAAGAATACCGTGTTCGTGTACTGTACAATGTAGATATTCTCTTGATGGTTAGGGTTAAGGACGTTACACTTTACCTCCCACTGGCATAACAGACATTTGACATTTATTAGCTCAACCAATTATTAACTGGGAGGTGAAACTACTTCTCTTCCATTAAATAATTAATATGAACATCAGATACATCTACGCCTTTAACCTTTTACTGATTCGGTAACTGAGTAAAAGCCTTGATAAATTAAGAGAAAAACACCTCAGTATATACACAATCGATACCCACTCACCTAATTAATTACTATTTTAGCGAAGTCTCAGCATCAGTAAAAAGACTTAAGATGTGTGAAATCATCAACCATATAGAAACGGTGCATGGTGCAAGCCACCGTTACAATCGCGGATCGAATCTAAACATAAAATAGATCCACCCAGATTGTACGACCATGACATGACCATACTCAATGATACTTAACTATGTTTATTTATTGTTTTAGTACCTGATTAAATGAACTTAAAGATCATAAAGACTTTGTAGCTAAATTCAGCAGTTAATTACAACACAATCAATGCCACTCGTGTTGGTAGGTAGGGGTGATATATAAAACAAAACTGAACTATCTATTATTATTATTACATAGTTTTTACCCTGACTGCTGTCTATCTATACATTCATCATCATTATCAAGTACGTGTTTAATTGTCTACCTGGTCTGGTGTATAAAAGTTGAATAAAACGCACCACTAATTTCTAGCTGTAACTTTTACAACCGTGCAAAGTCAAAATAGTAAAAGAAGGAGAAAAAAAATCGCTTCAAATCATTGAGAAAAAACACGTCTTGAAGCCTTTTGATACTAAATCTGTCACCACAAAAAGCAGACCAGCCGTATGGGTTGATTATTTACTGCTAAACGGTCACAATTAGACATGCCCGTCCTAACCTAGAACATAAGAAGAGAATGATCGCATGCTTATGGTATGGCATGATGATGGTATCTATAATCGTTGTCTTCTTCACCAAGCAATTTTTACCCAGAGAGTTTTCCATCCTTGTAACTTTTCTTCTTGTGACATAAAAACGCTCATAAGATTAACCTAGGTTATAAAAAATGCGAGGATTAAAGTAGTATGCTATGGAGAGGTATTAAGGATCAACAAAGTAGTTGGAGAGTCAGAAGGAAGATATGCAATTGACCTAATTCCATCTTTTGATACACGAATTATTAACAGAAAAAAAACACATTCTACTGCAACTGCTATTACACTCATGGCAATAGAGCTAGTGCCAGCTTGTGCAAACTGAAATCGGATTCTTATGCCACTTTACACTACTCCAACAAAGTTTCAAACTTTCAACTTTCTTCCAGTCAGTCAGGCAGGAGACATGACAAGTAAAGTAGGAAAAAGTAACCTAAAACCATTTTAAAGAGAGAGAGAGAGAGTATAATATAAGATAGAGATAGTTTAGCTTTAAGAGAAATCCGATCGGGATTTCTTCAGAATGATGATGATGTGATTGGGATGACATCAAAACCCCAAGGACCCTAACCAAACCTAATTCCGATTAAAAGAAGTGTAACGGTAATACCCGAAAAGTAAAAATATCGCGAGGTTACCCATTTTCTTTTTAACTATATCATATCATCATCATCACGGCAGCTGGTAAATGGCTTCATTGGAAACCTACTTTACTTTTTGTACTAAATAATATAACCCTTCCTTTCCATCCTTTTTATCGATAAGAAATTTTATTCACTCTTGGGAGAATTATACCTAAGCTAAACCATAACACTACTATTGTACACACAACTTATTCTTTTCCTGTGAAGTAAGAAAAACCAGTCCAATTTGTCAAAAACAATCACAACCTCTTATCTTAAAGTGTTAAGTTTTCTCCTTGTACTCCTACTTCATATCTTTCTATGTATGAAAAGTTTGCTAATGTGTTGCTTGCAACTTTAAGTAGTCTCTACTTGACAGTTTGACATTTCTCTAGGAAAAACTTTTGACTATGACTGGATTAAAAGTTACTCAACTCAACTAATTTACGCCCCATTTTCTATCACAAATGAAGAACTTTTTCAACGCATTAAAATTAAAATATACTTTTGTCATAATTAAGCAACTCATCTTATTTAATAGATCAAACCGGAGGAAGGTAACTTTGTTTAAAAAGACATGAAATGATAGTCAACATTGACATAAAAGGAGTTTTACCATTTGTCTAATAAAAATCTTGTTATAAGCAACAATTTACTTACAATTTTGCAGAGCTCTTACAGTCTAACAACAACAACTAAATTTATTATAACATCGTGAATAATATGTCATGTCCTCATTCCTACAAACTTTTTCACCTTAAAAAACGCTATAAGCTAAATTGCAATAAATGCTGAAAATGTTGGTGTAGTCCCAACTCAACGCAACAACCTCAACTCATAACATTGTGTATGCATAAAATAAAACTGAACCCGTCAGTTCAATGCAGTTTCTTACAAGTAACGCAGGCAGAGTAGAGGGTGCATAGTAAAAAAACTAAACTGAACTCAAGTGTTAAATGCGAATTGGAGTGGAGGAGGATGTGAACTGCATGCATTTTATTCAGTTATTATTATTTTGATGAGTCTCAATCTTAAAAATTATAACTGCATATGAGCCGACGTACTCATACAATATTTGTTTGCAAGTAGGCAATATTCCATTTAAAAATTTTAAACTCTTTGAACACATTTAAACATCTCAATTTACTTAAGTGTTCTTCACTTTAGTTCATTCTATCCCAAATTTTTCTCTTAGACCCTCTGGCTTTTGCTTCAAGGTTTCGAAGTATTTTCGTAGTAACTTGAACATTAATGATACCACCATAGGACATACCACCCAACCTAGCTAAACTAACAAACATCATTATCATCAGGCTTTTAAGTTTAAACTGCTTAAATGAATGAATTTATGTGAGAAATGCGACACTTTTTTCGGCTCGCTTTTATTAAAAGCCCGACCAATGACGATACAAACACATTAACTTCTAAAGATGATAAATCACATTCCAACGAAGTAAGACAAGACATCATTGTCCTATCCTATATGCTAAATTCATGTATAGTGAATACATGAATAAAATAGAATCATTAATCTCCATTCATTTCATTCAAATTAAATTAAGTAGTTGCCCCTCTCTACTCGTCTTATCACATGTTGTAACTTCTTTGAATCTAAAATCTAAATAGATATTATTTCTTTATTATCCTTCCTAATTAGTCTCAGTAAATTCATTATTCTTCAAATTCAATCTCTCTTCTCTCTTTTAGTCCATATTTGTCAAATTGATACATGCAACACAAATGTATCTATTCTAACGTAGTAAAAAATATAGGTAACAACACTACGCATACAAAAAGCTGTCCTTCTATCTCTCTCATTTTATTTTTTAGAAGTCGACACCCCCCTGTGGACAAGTAGATTGCTTCACCATACATACAAATGAATGCTTTTAAATTCAATACGACGACACAAGATTAAAATTTCTCCGATTAAAAAGACAGTCGTTCACAATCACAATGAATCGCACCTAATATAATTATCATAATCAAAAAATAATAAACAATTATCTCGAACATGCTTGTTTACTTGTGATCTACTCTTAATAATTGTGTAGTATAGCTTTTGAGTAGGAGAACTATCATCATGATGATCATCATCCCTAATAAAAGCATCTCATCATCCTGCTTGCTCAAATCTCCAAGTAAGCTCATGAATTGCGAATCAAAAAGAAGAAACTTTTTTAAAAAAGGAATTGACCTCATTTTCGCAATACCAATACTACGAATAAGAAAATAACAACGGAGATCAAACAGTACATTGAAAGTTTGAAAGATTCGACAGTTCAACATTAGTAACACATTACATTACCTTTGGATGCTTTACCTAAGTGGACTACTACAGATTAGATTATACCATGCACTGCAGTATAGTATACTTACAAACTAAATCTCTAAAAAGACGAATATACGAGACAAACAAAAAGGTACTTCGAATACTATTTTAACTTCATTTATTTGAAATCATCACCATTCGCGTCCTCCCATCATCAGCATCATGATAAATATATGATACTAATTTAATGTATTGGCATGCATACAATATAATACAAGACATGTATATAACAACTCCACACAACCATTTTACAATAGGTACAATAATAATCTGTACGATTTTCACTTTTGGAAAGCTATCAAAAAATTTTTCGCAATAGAAAACCCACACTTCTCAAACTATCTATGTGTGTATTAAGAATAAAAAAAACTATATAAATTTATTTACTATTTTTTTTACTATGAGAGTACAAACTGATTGTATTATACTATGCCTATAAGAATAAGATCAGTTAGACCGTCTCAACGATCAACAGCATCAACCTCAACCATTTTTTTATCTCACTCGGTTAACTCAGAAAAAAATCTATTAATTCACTTCGTTCCATTGTTGCCTTTCCGTTACAATAAAAAAGTCAGCGGTAAGAAATTGCACGTTAAAATGCAAAGCCATCTCATGCATAGATATCCCCTATTATGTTATCCACTGACTGTGAGAACTCGCAAAAATATTTTGTATACGCACTGACGCTAGATGCAAAACGTATCTAGTTAAGTAGTACTAAAATCAAATAACATTTATTATTTCCTCTTTAAATTACAAGTAAATCTTGTAAAAGAAAATTGAATTTTGCCTTTACACGTATTATCTATTACACTTACTAAACTACTACTACTACTACCGTCTTTGTATTTGGTAGTAGTTTACACACATTTATTTTTTACAAACTTTTTTAAACAATTCTCTTATCCCTTGTCAAAGTCAATGAGTGAAGAAAGAAAGCCGGAAATGCATTCATAAATAAAGAACGAGACATAATCCCATAGGCAATGCTAGATCAATTCTTTCGTCGTACTTATGAAGGATTTGTATAAGGAAGTACCTATGAGAGTTAGTACATTAAATATTAAATAAATGGCTGAAACTTAATTTGACACACTATGACAAACGTTTCTTCACTTTGTTCCACATAAATTAAATATTTCATTTTTATCCAATTATTATTGAGCTAGGATAAAGTTTCTTTTATTTATTTGCAACATTCGTTAAAAAATAATGCAATAATTTTGATATTACACTATATAACTATTATCAAACATGTTATTCCTTATAGCTTTTAGAAAATCCTTAACTTTTTTATTTTCATGTATTTTAATGATTTTTTACAAACAATATATTATCGACGTAGGCAAAGATCCATTAACACATTTGTCATTTTAGTTGACACTGAAACTGTCAAAGATGAAACATGATGAAATATGAGATGACTTACTTATTTTGTAAACGTCATATTCCAACTTCCAATCCAGCTATTGCTAACTAACTAGGCAGTCTACTAATATCTGGTAACGTGATATTTCCTAATACCGAAGATAAGTAAGCAATACGTTTGTAATAGCTTACTTGTCAAGCTTAAAGCAAAACATGAGTGACTACATCACAATTATTATTGCAAATAAAAAAATTGCATAGAAGTAAAAAAAATATTACGAAGGCAGAAGCCGGATTACCAAGTAGTAAACAAACAGGATAATAATATTGTTATTATGTAAATTAGCAGAAGTAAATGATCAATTGAAACCTCATGAATACCTGACATGACATAAATGACCTCCACGAACAACATACCAATGAGATAGACTTTTAAATTCCTACCACCACCAGCTGACTAAATTACTTATCTAATCCAGCACAGCTTTTTACCATATTTCTAACGAGAAGACTATTCCTCCTTGTTATCATGGTAAAGCCCTAACAGTCAAATAATTGAAGTCACCCATGCAGGCCCCAGGAAAGCACAAAAAACAAAAACCCACATGGAGTTAATGTTCGCTAACAAATTAATACAGTAAGAAAACCGAAATAAAGAATTACTAAAGATACATGACATAAAAAAGGCGTCAGAAAGAGCCGAGACCAAATTCGCAGACGACTACGGTTTCATCGGGTAGGTTGGCATAAATGATGAGGCAGATGTAGATCTTAGTTTTTCATTTCATTATTATCATACATGAATTATATTTAGATAGAGAACAATGCGACATGAACTTCTAAGTATATCAAGATACGCATACACAGGATTCTATTAACTATTTTACTAATAGAACACTGTAAACGAGACTCCTGTTAATAACAAAATGAAAATGTCTTTCCGAAATAAAATATAAATATTTTTCACACAAAACCAAGATGAGTCAGTGATTCTGTGTTGTACTCTCATATTTAGGACATAACTGGATCAACCTGAAATATAAATACAAAATCCACCAAACGAATAGTGAAATTCTGCTAATAATTACAATACGGTAATCAACTTCGAGACTTGCCAGTCAAGGATGAATAATCCGCCCCACGGAAAACCCACTTTAATTTCAGTCCATTTCGCCTAGCCTGAACTCTTTAAGAAGTGATACTAAAGTATCTAGAAAAGCCATATAGTATAACATAAATCATTCACCTATCATCTACTCGAGCTTTCTTTAAATACACAAGCTTTAGGTTATTTGACAGTGTTTCTGAAACAATTTGTCCTAAAATATATAAAATCCAATTAAGGCATACTTCTTATATTGCAAACTTTCTGCCTTCTAATGACTAAAACACGCATCGTATCTTTCTATCCATAAACAACCCTTTAGTCGATCTAGTCCAGAGGTCAATATTAACTGAAAGAGAGTTCACCGTGTAATTTTTATCATCATCATCTTTATTCACAAAAGATGGGATGCAAATGAAAGAAACTTTTTGATGTGTATTTAATTGCTTTCAATTCTAGCATCTTATGAAACACTGAAAATCTCATTATCATTTAAATTAACAGTGAATCCAATATAAAAAGAGATTCTTTTTTTGCCACTAACTAACTGCCGTTGTACTTGTACTAGTATGCTACTTTATTTATTAGATAAGCATCAGAAATTGAGATGACAATAACACTAACACAGTACATAACAAAATACTCTCATCGTCATACTATCATCAGGTCAAATCGTACACTCACGAAGTGTCGTGAGCGAAAATTAGAAAATGTTCTTATCTACGTTGAAAATAAGTTAAAATTTAGGTGAAGTGATGGATCCATTGAGAGTCTGTTGAACAGACGCGTATATCTAGTTCTAAATAAGTAATAAACATCTTTTAATTGTGTCCTTCCGTACGAGGACTTCATTACTTCCATACAAAAGACGATTTTACACGCCATCATCACAAAGAACGGTGTTAATGCAGGTAAAGTGAAAAATAAGCAAAACATCTCTCTTTTTTAAATAAAACGAAAATAATGTTTATCGGAAATGTAGTTTTGATTTGCCATTGATAAATGTTTTCATTAGCATTTTCAGGTATAATAAACCTACATTGTATAAAATCTCAATATCTTCACCTTGAGAAAAAGATCTCTCATCTAAGATGTCATTACATAAATGAAATATCTAAACAAGAAAACTCATCAGTAATCAAATTTGATTGAATGCTACACCTACATTTACTTTAGTTGAAAGAAATTGAGCCATCCTTACAAAACACCTTATTGACATAATATCATTTCGTAACAACTAACAACAACATTACTTAAGCTCTACCTATTTATCCACTCAATATAAGTTTTTTATTTACTGTATACATACAACATAAAAGCTGACAGCAAATCAAAACATTGAGTCAACACTTAATTAATATCATGACATGTGAGAAGAGGATCAATAGAGATGTAAGTTTTTACCTCGAGAATAATAAAAGAGTGAAATATGAAAGTACACAGGAAATAGGAACTGAATGAAAAGCTACTATACATTTCCAATTATGAATCTGCCAATCTTGATTTACATCCAGTGATACAAGAAAACCATTAGGAACCAAGTATTTCATACGAATGACCAACTTCACCTTTGACATTTACCTCTGAGCATTTCACTTTGCATGCAAACGACTATCACGTATTCACTTGAGTAGTCTTACTTACTACTACTACTGGTTATGTACATCAGCCTCAGGCCAGATTGTAAGTGTATTGTATAAGGAAATCATTTTCATATACGGATTGACCATATACCACACATTTCTAGACCAGACCAGACCACAATATGAACGAGGATGTGAAACCTTTCAAAAACTTTCAATAATCCAAAATCCACCTGAACCTAATGAAAAAAGGACTTAGACACGAGCGAAGGAAGAAGACCAATGTTTGATTCTCATCTTATTGAATTTTGCCCTGCCCAACCCCTAAAAAGCTACAATATATGAAAAATCGTCTTTCTAAATATGTACTTCACGACGATTGGATTATTGCACAACATTCTACGTTTTAACAGTAGAACACCTTCGCATTTCCAAAAAAGGATGAAATTATTACATTCTATCTATACATAATAGAACTAGAGTAAGGTGAGATGAGAGAAACCCTGAAAATGTGAAAGGAGAAAGAAGACCAAGGAAATCCCATCAAACACTTCATCCGGGATATGACGGAAGGAAGTGGTGGTTCGTATCGTATGCTTAGTAAGTAGTGGCATATTGTATAGTTCATAAAGCAACTATTATCATACTTTAATATGGTGCAGTGAACTTTCCAAATCCAAAATATTTACCAGGCGAAAGTTGATTCTTGCTCTGTTGTAGTGTAGGGATATTGCAGTTAATTCAACTTAAGCCAACAAACCCAAAATTCACATTTTAAACACATCCATCTACCACTTCGACAATACTCAAACGTGTTCTTTATACCCTTCTTGTTCAACATAAGTTAAAAAGACAAACACACATTATACAAAATGCAAATCCATGTGTTTTCTTATTCGTCTTGTACAAATAATAATGTAACTAAACTAAATCCCTCGACATTATTATGCATGTTTGATGATAAGGCAATATACACCTAAGTAACTAGAGTGTACGTACGTACACATTAACCCATACCGGCTCCTTTAACTGATAAACCTTATACTAATGTTCAGCTAATGTTAATACGAATGAGATGCATCCAATGGGAGAAATCTTTACTAAAAAATCCTCAAGTCTATTTTTAACCCATTCGAATCGAGTATAGATTCTATATATACTTTACCAACATAGTATGCAAATACATATAGTTAAACTACACACAAGTAGAAAGTCGGAGTGTGATTTTTACATCTTCAACTCTTTTTACCTAAAATGGTCTGCTCTGAATTTCAACTGATTGTCTGCCTGAGAGTAAATGCGAATGCAGTGGAATGCAATATATTATGTGTAACATCTACGATGTTAGGATTTCCTTAGTATACAAGCCCTAGTTTTAAATTCATTTTCAAATTTAATTTCAACAACAACAACGAAGCCTGTTTTTCAAATTTTATGCCAAATGCATCTCATTCCATGAATAACGATGCTACTTAAAGATAAAACAGACTAAATTGCAAATAAGAACGAGTACACTTCCTCGAAAAAAATTTTTCATACCTATGAGGAACTACAGTAGTAAAATTTACAAGCTGAAAAGCCATTTTCTATCTTATCTTCCACCCATTGAAATTTTTTTATATGCTATTAGACTGACATTTAAAACACACAGCTGTCCGAGTTCAAATTATCATTTTCCTAATTGATGCATACTTATTCAACACACACACAAACTTATTTATGACAGATCCACCTGCAACTTACCAAAGTAAATCGAAAATACTAAACACCTACTCGAAGACAGAGCAACTTTGACCTAATAGATCATTTCCGTAAACAACCATCTGGAATTTTACACAAAGAGATTTCTCCTATTCCTTATAATTCAATTTCTTAACTATGGAGAACATCTTGAAGTCTGTTTAGGCAAATCTACTTAATGCAATTTTAAAGCTCAAAGCCAGTCTTTGTACCCTGTGTGAATTGGATGCAGGAAATTAAGCCAAAACTTGAGAGTTTGGAACACTCCTTCTTATCTGACTTTTACTAATTCCTTTTTACTAATTTTTCGCTTCTTCGAATTCAATACACCAACAGACACTTACTTATAGTGTAATCTTTGTATGCCATTATATTATTCACTTCTGCCTGCATCTTCTCATCCCTTTCATCCTTGTCTCGTCTATTTCAATGAAATTCCATGAGCCAAGAACAAAAAAAATGTAAAAAGTAAAAGGAGAGAGACCCAAACAAACATACATAGATAACATGATGAAGGAAACCAAGGGGTCAAAACACTCTTTCCTATGTCATTCATTTGTATTTAATGTCATTGACTACTTACCCAGAGGTATACTCTTTGAAAGCTTAATTAAATACGAAAAGAGTAGTTTCGTACATGAATGCAGTGTGCAAATACTGCATTCATAATACTAATAGAAATAAAAATACATAATAAATCTTTCTTTAGCACGCAATCCAATCGCATTCAATCCTTCGGTGCATTTCAACATCAACATCATTTCACTCAGACAGATTAAGTGACATAACATTCCAATTCAATTCAATCCAAAAGAATTTACATGAGAATCAGAATCACCCTCTCTCTCTTGTACTGTAAAACATAACTAAAGTAAGCCAGTCAACCCAGACTAGAAAAATATAAGATAAAAAATATATAATATTATAAGACTATCCCAGTATTTACCCAGACTGCTGGACGAAATCAAAGTGAAACCAAGACTATTGAATTGAAGAAATTTGCTTGCTTTTATTATGTGACCTGAATAAATCTAATCTGACTAAACCTATCTTCAGTCTCAGACTGAGTTCAATCCTCACAAACACTTTACATTTGTGTACTTAATAATATTAGCCTATTGAATTCAAACAAATGCAATGAGACCAATTCTATACACACTGACCTATCGTATCACCATCATATCTGCAACCAGCGAGTGGAGTGGGTACGCAAAACAAATTATCATTCAACTCAAGGAAATCGCATTCAAACACTTTTTCCTTTGTGAAAGGGAAGAATACTAATTTTCTTTTTTGATAGTGGACACTCTCGCAATTCATCAAATGCAACTGACAACCCGAGATTTTTAAGTGTCGAATCTTACCTACTTAAGAAAAAATCAATTTTATCCTGTAGTGTTTAGTATGATCATACTATATGCAAATTAATGACTTAAAATGGTATTCTAACGCAACGGATTAGAAATTAAATTCTTTTATATTGCAAGTGTGCTGAATCTTTATCAAAAGCTTAGCTTAAAAATAAAAAAAACTGCATTTAAAAACCGCAAATATAACGATGAGTGGCAAAGAGGACAAGCAATTAAACCGTTTGTTTTTTGATTCACACCCTCGCCCTCACTTCTGCCACTACCTACTAAAGTCAATTCCACTTCTAACTTAAGTAATAAAAAAACTGTTGCTACTTCTCAAGCATAATTTTTTAAAGAAGTACAGTGCAGTAAAGCAAGTTTGTGTAAGTAGATAAATACCTAAATGCATACACATTCAGGTCAAGAGTCAACCATGCATGAAATCCTGCTCTAAATGTTTTTCTAACACAAAACCTCGTCTTCGAAGTCGCGATCTGTTATGCTCTTCTCTTATTTCGTGCGGAAAACTCTTTGAGAAAAAATACACTACACACTAACACATACATTCATCCAAATTACATTGTAAGGGTTAAATGAATCACTAAACATAAACATAGAAACAATTTACTATTATTATGTATTATGCTACAAAGAAAAGATAAACGAGAGGATCAAAAGACAAAAAAGTTAAGTCGGCTAAGTACAATAGTATGCACAGTTTAAGAGTCAACAGTTAAGTTACGTTTGATTGATTGGTAACCGATTTCTCAGGTTTCTTTCCTATTTATTAACTAATAAAAAATTGTCTGTCTTGGTCATAGTTTACTTCAAAAATCCTTCGAATTTTTTAGTGTAGGAACCGAGGGACGGTTCGTTAGTGATAAAAGTTCAACCGCTACTGATTTATATATTCGTTCGCAGTCGCTTCTTCGCAGAAATATCTTTCATCATCGTCATTTACTTTCAGCAACAAGTTGAAGGTCGAAGTTACACTTGTCAAAGACAGATCTCTTTGATTTCTCATCTGTATGTATGATCTTTTCACTTGTATTGAAAATCTGAAATAAATCCCTCATTAAATTGCACATAAAGAGAG
>JAQFZZ010000922.1:0-13546 GCA_034696405.1 Isotoma caerulea
ACTAAGAATACTTACTACATTATTGAGATAATTACTTTGTATTTTGCAATTGATCGTATACCGTAGTAGTACTGTAAAGCCAAGTTGACACAAAGAGTTTAGAAATAGCTATAGCTGTAAAATGTCAAAATCACTCTCATACCATACAAAACAACCAATACAAAAAATGAGTACAACAGGAAAAGAAGGAGATGAGAAGAACCACAATTAGAACAAGAACAATATTATATTTTAAATAGCAAGTAAAACTTACCCAAGAGCAATCAATGCGACTTGTTTCATCGGAATGAATTTTGGCGTGATTGAGAAGTAATACATAAAAGCGTGTGATATTTATTTTTATTGTACAATTAAGTAGTTTCAGGCTGGGGTAAACCAGGCTTGGAGGAATTTTATCATTGGAAGAAGAAGGCTTGGCTTGGTTTGACTGCAGGCGGATTGATCGAGGGGGTGTGGACGACAAAAGCGATTTAATTTTAATTGTTAGTTTTATGTATTTCCATGTCCAGCACAATAATACTTGTAAAAGGTATTTAATCGTCATTCATAGTTAGAGAAGTCGCTTATAGTTTTTACAGTAGAGCACAAGAGTACACAAAAGTGAATGTCGTAATAAAATCTAGGTAAGTAGCAATGCAAAATGCGGTTTCCTTCTCATACACGGACAGACAGACAGAGACAAACCTACAATTTGCCAATAAAATACTAAAAAGTAGTAAGTAAAGTAATCAAAATATGCTGCTGCAAAGTAAAACATAATAATTTTTATAGGTAATGCATAGAAGTTGATAATAGTGAGTTGTGAACAACGATTGGTGAACCACCACCTAATCGTCTAGCCTACTAAATAGGTATACTGCAGTACTGCTCTACTTTCAGACTTTCACCTCGGTCGGATCCAATCGACAAGATATATAAATGTAGGTCCCATTATGTTTTCTCTCTAAACTTTCACGGATAATAGCCAAAAGGATAATTGATACCAGTGTACTAACTATGTATTATAACATGAATGACATGAATTCAAACAGCTGCAATGCAACAACATGACAATTAACTATTTCTATTTTAAATAACGATTATATACAGTAGAGAAAGTAAGGAGAAAGTCTTCATGAATAGTATGAACATATATAAACCGGAAATGCACTGTTTTTTCTCTACTTTGTTTCTGTGCGAGGTCCTTTTTGTGCAATATTAAATCCTGTTATTCATCCTATAATTATGACCAGAGTGGCATTTACTTTTAATCTAAATTTGACGCTGAGGAATCGACAGGCTTTCACCAATTTGGTTTTTATCAATGATATTATATTATGGGTAAACTGTACTCAATCTTAAGATAGAATGTACGTTTGGACATGGATTTTTATGCAATACTTATAAATAAGACTTATCGGCAGTTTTACTAACCTTCGTAGATCAAATTAAATAAAATCATAGCATTTAGTATCACACAAATATAGCGAAGAGCTCGTTTACACACACAAAGATAATCTTCCGCTATAATCGTACAATACTGCAACAAACTTTAAAAATATAGCAATGAACACACAAAAACATGATAATAGTAAAGTTATTGTAGCGTGTAATTGTAAGAGTGAGTATAATAAATATGAACAAAGGGCAAAACTGGAAGTGTCAGATCAGAAGAGTCAGATGAGAAAGGAAGTAGCTAAACGAAGTTGGAAGTCAAACCACTCGTGTTATAGAGTAAAAAGTCGCCCAGCACAGCCAATGCTTCTAATACCCTTGTATATTATGTTTATGTATTATATATGTAGGTCAGCAGGAATAAGGTCACTTTATTGCATTACATTGCTTGCGATAGTTGCTTAATAATTGCTTAACCTATGTACCCTTGAATGCACAGTACGTCGGTAAATTAAAAATGCCAATAATGCGATGCTTTTTCATGATAAAAAAAACACCAGCCACAAACCAAAAAATAGGCAAAAAAGTGTAAAATGTACAACGCCGACATGATTACTTGCAGTAGCCAGTAGCTGTGAAAATGGTTTTAATAAATGCTTATTTCAATAGCTCCCACAAGAGTTACCCAGCAAGATGTCCAAGAGTATTTGTGTAAGAAAATAAATCACTCTCACAAGAATATTTATTCAAGGCATAATGTAAGTAATATAGTAATATGTAAGTAGTAGTAAATAGCAGCGGCTTTATTACGAGGATTACAATTCTGTTGGAGGTCAAAAGGCATCATTGTTGAAAATGGTACTTGCTTTTTCAGTACTTTCAAAGTTTGGGGATATAGTAACGATTGACGAGGATCTGCGGGGATATCATTTGGCTTGGCATATGAGGCTTCACTCATGATGGAAAAGAACTTAACTACTTTTTGCTGAAACAATTAATTTATGCTTACGTATTACTATGCAATGCTTTTGTAGCTGCTATGCTGTTACATTTTATTAGACATTCGGCGATGCGTCAGGAAGTCACCTTTTTTCATTGGTAACTTCCATCGTGAACTCATACATGCAGATATTTATTGCAAATCGCAACACAAGTGCAAAGGTGCCAGAGAAGAAGAGCTAGACAGTCAGAGCCCTTTGAATGACAGGTTAAGTAAGTACAGGTAGATATAGGTAAATGTATATAAAATAAAATAAAATAAAATAAAACCATTAATGCTTGCTGCAGATTATTTGGTAATTAATTACACAAATAATTACCAACGCCAGAATAATGTAATTAATGCTGCAAAAATAAAAAAGTAAATGTGCGACGCAATATTGGCTTCGGCTTCAATTCCCATTTCCCACAGCCAACCCACGACAATAATAATGCTGCAGATAATCATAAGAGAGATCAGATCGCTGGGTCCAATTATCATCAAGTATTGTTTGCATAAAAGGACTTGGATCCTCAACTCAGATTATTATATTACAGGATCAAGAATCAAGATCAGTGGTGGCAATGCTTACACTGTCAAACGTGGCAATGGCATTTATGGCAGATAAATATTATGCATATGCATATATGCTGCGGAGCACAATTAACAATAAAACCAATAAATAAGCGGAAGTATTAATAATAAATTTCATACTAATAAAACAGCAATCTATTTTATATCTATTTCATTACTCACTAATAATTTTTTTTACACTTTTCAATAATAATGTGACAAAAACTCCAAAGTCATACGTACAAACACAATAACAGCATGACATAGACATGACATGACAGATCATTTTTTCAATCAGTTCTAGTCTCATCATACATTTTACTACAATAATAAGAATTTTTTAAATGTTTAATCGGGTAACATCTCATGATAAGATAGGTAGGTAATAATAGGTATATTATTTTAACTATTATGGAAATCATTATCTCACGAACCAACACACTACAAACTTACTACTTTTATTAGTTAAGGTTTATAATGTAATAATAATAATGATCGAACAAAACGTGATAGGGGACTAATTTAGCTTTTTTAAACTTGTTTAAAACTGTTAATTAGAATTCTTAAATGTTCGGTCACAATAAAAAAACAAAAAATAACCAGAAGACAAAATAAAACATCACTACCCTCTTAATAATAATAATAATAAATCAGTTTATCTAAAACGATGAAACCTCTTTCTACACAAGCTAAAGTTAGGCGTATGCCAAGCAAAGATTTAATTGTGTGTTTATGTACATAAAAAGAAATACCAAGACGAGGTAGTATATAAGCTATGTGTAGATGTGTCTAAAAAATTTGCAGATTTTTTTGTGATTTTTAAAAGTTTTTAGTTTTTTAAAATACATAAAAACTATATATTTTATAATTAAAAGGTTTTCACCTTGCATAGCAATATTTTTCTAGCTTTGACATAAGCTAGCTTGGGAAAAAGTTTAACGCGACGATGATTCATGTTCTTGTACTTCATAATTAAATGTAACAAAATGAACAAAATTCTAACTTACGATACGATCTTCAAAGAAAATATTGTACTTATCAAATTCAATGCAAGATGAAACTAAATCAAGAATATCTTCTTTATGAAAGTTGTTAAGAAATCTGACGCCAAACAGAAATTGTGTTCACAGTTGATAGTGTTAGAATAGAATGTCTGTGGACTAAACTTTCTAGGTTTACTTTACTGCTATAATGATGATAATAATATAATTACAGAAGCTGTGACAAAAGTGACACCACTGTCCAGAAGTGAATTTTAAAAGTCAAAAGTGAGGCTCACATAACATGACATCAACATCAATCAGATAGTAATAATAATAGCTTAGCTTCATCAAATCACTATTTACACAATCACTAATTCTTAAAACATTAATCATTGAGTTGTTAAAATTCTAAAAAAGCCAGTAGCTCAATATATAGCTTAGTAGCTTAGCTTAACGTACAGTAAGAATAAAACGCTTAGAAAGAATTATGCTATGCTTAAAAGGTATACGAATATTATGCTATAGAATTTAGGATAAAATATTGTTAAGATAAATCTCCTTAAAGTAGTACGTAGAAATGATGTGACTTCCCGAAAATTAAGAGAAGTAATGGTTAGACCAGAGGAAAAAATACACATTTAAAAGGACCACAATTAACTTCAGATTCTTACCACGTTTGTGATAAGAGTATTGGGAATATGTTTTAAGATTTTTACAACTTTTAAGCAATAAACATTTTGACAGATAATTAATTTAATAATTTTCAGCATAATCGACCAGGTATGGAAGTGGTCAAGATGTAAAAAGTCAAAAGCTTGGAAGTTCAATAATATTATACTATTATATTTGTGCATCGCATTACAATGTCCAACAAATGACTGCATTTTTAATTTGCAGCTTTCTGTTTTAGTTTTACTCTCAAATGCATCCAAATCTCAAATTAGCAGATTCTCTTGCATACAGTGCACCTGAGAATGACAAACCTTATCAACTATCTTATCTTTTTCTCCCTATATACAGTATATACTATCTGCTTTGCCATTATAAATAGATTGAAAAATGCATTTAGAAGCCAGGTAAGCTCTTTCATGCACCCCATACTCCACTGATGACAAAATGCAGATTCAGTCAGCCTCTATTATTTTATATTAGTGTAAATTCCTGGAAGAATATTCGATGAATTTAATCAGTAAAACCTAACTCAAGTAAATCTCCTAATCTTAATTCTAACAAATCTCTTTTTAATATATTATTTGATTATCTTGTTGAGAGCAACAGCTACTAATAGCATCGAAACACACACGTATAAGCAACACGGTCCACCCACACAATTTATGCTTCCAGTTCCAGCAGTTTACAGCAGCATAAAGATTCGTAAAGAAGAAGCAAAGTTGCGAGTAGCTTTAAATCCCAAACGCTATGTTATTTAGCCATTCTGTAGAATATTCCTTGTCCAAGCTAATACAATTTACAAAGTAGGTGAACCTAAAAACACTTATTATAATGCTAAAAGCACTAAAAAAACTTCAACCATTGCTACTTTTAAAATTCAAGCCATGATTAAGTTACAGAAAGATGCATCATAATAATATTATCATAATATGTAAAACGCAAAGCAGTGGCAGAAGTAGTAAATCAAGTTAAAATAGGTATGAAATAGTCCAAGTCATGCAGTTTGCAGTTAAAGATTAAAACAGCTTTATTTTAGTATGATAAAACTTCACAAAATCAAACAGCCAACAAAAACAAGAAAAAAAATCTTCCTGGAATGTATTTATATATACACACTCATTTTAACTGCAAAATTATTTTTGTACACTAGCAGCTTTAAAAAAACCTGAATTGAAACCAAAACACTTTAACAGTAGCATTAATAACGAAACGTTTTTTTCATTGTTTTCTTCTTTTTTTTGAAACAAAATATACCTATTTTTAGTCTTATTATTATTACTTATATAATTTTAACAAGCTATGGATTTTATAACTTCCAGTCTTATGATAGAAACGTTTCAAAAAAGCAAATTTTCGGTTCGGTTCATCGTCTAGTATTTTTATAACAGCTTTACGAATTTCAAAACAGTCATTTATTTATGACTATGTCATTCATTACAGTTCATTTTTTTCTATCATAATGGTCTTAATAAGTCAGAAAATATGATTAAATAAGCAATTAATTTTACGGTAGCTTTAGATTTGACATTATCAGCCGCTTAACTTAACAAGCAAAAAAAAACAGTAATAATTTTGTATAGCAGCAATAGCAAGAAAGAATACATTTAAACTATTTAGCATGTTTAGCAAAAAAGACAAAAAACGGTGTGTTAATCTTATCAAGAAAATGTAGAATGAAAGTCCCTAATGTATGAGAGAAGACTATTAATGATCTCTACATTTTTATACCCCTATATAGCCACTAAATAACCTTACTGATTTCCCTTAAATAGAATTTAAGTAGGTCTCATTCGCTTAACCCCTGGCAGGGCACCGTTCCCAGCCACAGCTGCGGCTGCCGCAGCAGCTGCTGCAGGATTGCCAACAAATAGCTGTTGTGAGGCCATAGACTGCGCCCCAGACACTGCTACTTGGACTGGGCCGCGACCCATCTGTCCGTAAGCAGCCAGAAGGGCTTGCTGATTTTGCTGTAATGGAAGACCACCAGCGGACTGGTTGGCAAATTGCATCCCGAAGGGATTAAACTGAACATTTGACCCAGCTCCTTGCATACCTGCAGCAGCTAACTGATTTAACTGAGCCCCTTGAAGTCCTCCAGCGCCTTGTTGCTGTGACATAAGACCTGCTCTTTGGGCCGCAGCAAACTGTGGCAGAGAAGCCGCTAACATGGGATTTAGTGCAGCAAGAGATGCAAATGCAGCAGGATTGAGCCCACCCTGGGCCGAATTAACATTCATATTGACATTTGGCTGCTGCTGTTGGCCTGCGCCTGCAGAGACAGCCGCTAAATTATTTTGGAATGCCGCTGAATTAGCAAGTGCGGCGGCCATGGCCTGATACTGACTCAATAACTGCTGCTGTTGCTGTTGCTGAAGACCTGCTGAACCTTGTAATGCAGATGCACCTGTAAAGCTAGCAGGGTTGGGTGCTTGCTGAGCGTTTTTATTAGTCTGCAACGACACCCCAGTATAATTAATGGCTTGTAGTGCATTATGGTAACTCTGGGCGGCAGCCGCATAAGCCGCATTGTTCTGTGCAATTACAGCATTTTGAACAGCACCTCCGGCGTTATGACTGCTATTCCCTGCGTTATTGGTTCTCATCCGTTTCACGGAGGCCTCAGCTTTACCCTCATCGTCAAGATCGTTAATACCGCTTCCCCCTAAATTATTCCCATCAACGTCGTTACTCTCATCCGATCCATCTGGTTTTAACGATCTTTTCATCGAGTCATTAGAATCCAGCGTACCGTTAGAAATAGAGTCTCCCTGCTGATGTGATGACCCCGACGAATTGGTCGTCCCCGTCGAAGCTGCGGATACAGCTTGCTGGATGCTAGCGGCTGTGAAAATAATTTGTGTAACTAAACTAGTACAGCATGGCCTTAAGCAACACTGGCCACAAAATTCTACCACAGCTACAATTCGAAAACTATAATTGTTTTCGCAGCTTGGGAGCAGAAAACGGACCCAAATCCTGATCCACATGCAAGCAACTAAAAAATAATTTTAAATGATTCATTTAAAACTTACAAGAAACAGGCACGAATGGCTGTTGCAACTGCATCAGTTGTTGGTATGCGGCTGCCGAGGGGTTGTTGGCCGGTTGATACACAGGGACACCACTCTTGTCAGCTGGACGTTTGTACGTCACCATCCCAGGGTAACTCTGTACCAAAACGGAGAAAGCAACATGTGCATTAGAGATACACCCTAAGATCAGTGCAAACAGTTTTTTTTACCTCTATACAATAATAGCCACTATTATTGTTTGATCTCCATTGACTTACATCCAGTCTGTCACCACGTGGAACTTTCTGCTGTACAACGGTTTGTTGTGGAACGCCAAGAGGAGATACTACAGTCGCTCCGGTAGGATCAGACGTGACCAGCGGAACCAAGGGACCTGTCGCAAAGTAAGGGTTGTAAGCCTGTCCAGTCACTCCCGCAAGGTACGGGTTGGCTGCCTTTAAAATAAATAATACGTCTAATCAATCCGAGGTTCCGTATCATCAAACATCATCATCATTATCTTATCATACTATTGACTTAAAATACTTACTACAGGAGGAACTTGTCCAGGGACTACTGGCTGTCCTGGTGCCAGTCCCATTTGCTGCATCAGAGCATTCTTGAGGGCCAAGTGATTTCGACCATTTATCAGTAATTGGTCCTTCAGGTGTAATGGAGGGTGGAAGTATTTACATGGTGGCTTCTCTCTGTTGCATCGACCCTAAAACAAATTAAAAAAACACTTTATTTAAAATTGTGTTCACTTCCGATTCAACTTTGCAGTAGAAGTACTTTCAAATCCAATCAATCTTTTGGCTCTCTTCATCATCCATCTCATAACATCCATTTGGCTGTTTTCCATCAGAACATCAATACTAAGTTAAGTATGCATATACAGAGACGATGAGCCATGTCAAATTGCAAAAACATTATGATGAAAACTTCATCTTTCTTCCTTCTTATCTGCTTCTCTGTATTACCATTTTACCATTACCCTTTTCATAAACAGAATTCGTTGTAAAATCCATTCTGTTCATTATACATGTATAACTAAAATATTTTACTTAACCCTACGTAGACTATAAGCTTTGCTCTCTATTTACTAGATTCTTATGACCAAAAAACCAGCAACAGACAAAGTGAAGTCCTTGAATAAAACCTCGGAGAAATTGCCTGTTGAAAGTTAAATCTTTCATCATCACGTAAGTAGTCCTCCACACCTAACACCTCATACAAAAGCGTCTTTTTCCTTCGCTACCAGGTCAAATCACTCACAGAGGCAACCTTCTGCTGTATGAATTACGAATGCACATATGCATCCATCCAAAACCTACCATTTTCTTCGGCCGATAAATAAACCATTATGAAGCTTTCCTGGCACAACATATAAGATATAACTAGAACATTCAGAAGGCAGGATAAACTCTCCACCTATTTCATTTCAGGCTGCTTGTCTTGTTTTTACATACAACTAACTCTACCACTAACCACTATTTTAATACATATTTTAATGAATAGACAGCTTATTTATTTATTACTCATAAAGTTAAACCTCAAGTCAGGAATTCGAACAGAAATTTATACTTTTTCAGATAGGAAATAATACAGTAACACAGCCAGAAGGCCAGTATTATACTGGACACCCTTTCTAGGTAAAACATCTTAAGAAGGGAAGTAAAAAGTCAGCAATATTCATTTCTTCTCACTACTTTGCAATTGTAAGTAGGATTGAAAAGCTTTCATCAAAAGCTTTTTAAATGGTGGTAGTGGTAGTATGACTGACGGTGGACCTCCATTCCATTTTCATTTCTACAGAACTAATTCTAACTTGCCGACATCTGATTTTTAATTTACATCTTTTCAACGCCAAAGCGAGATGTTGCATTTCGTAACAAAGCAGTCACTAAATAGCCTCACTCAATTCTCAAGAGCAATGTACTTTTATAATTTAAAACCTAAACGAATCTAAATTTTGTATTCATGTTCTCGAGTAATCAAAACCCAAACACAACTTTTCCGTTTGTCTGAGGTATAAGATCTATACAAAAAAGAGGCAAGACAGAATTGAAAACTTTTTCGCACCGACTTCCGAGCTTAAGTTATTACCTTCATAAATAGGCATCTTTCCTACTCCCAACTTCATACATTTTCTAACTATTATACCGTATATACTTTCGAAATCATTCACCAACTATGGCTAGCGTCAACCCTTATCGCATGTCCTTTTTAAAATCGGTATTTCGGTTCAGATCGACAAAAATCTCTTCTATTTACAATAGCAAAAATACTAAGTTCTTAACAGAACCAGCTCAGCTTAGTAGCCGAAGAAGTCTGAATACTTTCTGTTACCAGTTTCAATCTAGCAATGTACATTGGCTACAAATGGTGACTGTTCTCCTTGCTTTTCCAACCTCGTTTCCTGAACCTATCATCATTCCCTAAACAAGCAGTTGAGCTCTGATAAACGACTTTTCCCAACTCCTTTTGCAAGCTTTACTTTTTACTTTAACTTGAAAGTTAACGAGATGAGAGTGTTTCATAGTTCCCATCTCATCTCATCTCATAATATTATACAAGAAGCAGAAGTAGTGGCAGTAACAACCAAGGCAGCCCTTGAGTTTTTCTTCAAGACGAGATGGAAACATGTGCGACTTCAGAGTGAGAGAGAGAGAGATGTGATTTATACCATCCAACCTGTCACACTGACTCCTTCCCCTTCTACTTCTTCACTAGAATATCTAGAGCTCCGAGAAAAGTACGAACGTGTTTCAACCATCAAAGCCTTATCATCTACTGTAGTTCCAGAGAGGAATTTTATCCTGTGAAATAGCACCCATATCATAATATATAGCACACAAGTACAAAGTACTGTCAGTATCAGGAGAAGAACTGAAAAGCTCACGGCAACACTTTCCACATACACATAGGATAGGAAAAGGCATGTCACTTCAGTAAATAATAATACCCGGTACATTCGATATATGCTATGAATTACTATGTACTGAACTGAAACCATGCGCTTATTCCCGTTCTCCTTCTTAAGACGAATACTACATAATCCCTTATCGTATGACAATTGCAATTCCTTGCGAAATACATTATGTGCGAAATCCACGCCTCTCTACTTGAACCTAACTTGCAACAGCACCTTAATATTATGTACCATAGGATTTTCTGAACCATGAAAGAATTTTTAACATTTTTCATTCTATAACATACATCATTTTCACGTGTTCACGAGATTATTCTTCCCTTTCTCATCACAAATCAAAAAAGTCTTTACAAAAGTACCAGGACCAGCACCAAATGCTATAACCGCTACCCTATCTCCTACCCTTTCCTTGCAGCAGTACCAACCAAAAAAGGAAGGCGAGGCAGGAACAAGAAGGTCTTTGGTCAGAGTGGAGGAGTTGAGTCACTACGGTGAGAAATGGTTATCTCCTTTCTCCAAAATGGAATGATATATACCATGTCTTATCAAAAAAGGATCACAAAAACTAAACAAGCCATCAGATCGCTTTTAGCTTACGATCAAACATAAAATATAAAATAAATATAAAACAAAATGGCATTCCTTTTTTCTTAGTCAGTCGCTTTCCTTTGGAACTTCAATCATTGCTTCAGTTTACAGTTTCGTCGTCTATCTATCCATCCTCGTTCCGTTATGTCTCGTTTTCATCTCCCTGCCTATAACTCTTTTCTTCGTCACAGACAGTTGTTAGAAAATAGGAGAAGCACATAAGGATAAACGAAGCTTAAAAGAAAACCAGTAAAAGTAACATGGTGAATTTCACTCGAAATTGTCAAGGGACATCAAATTTACTCGTAAATCGGAAAACTTCGTCTTCTCTAATTTTTAAGCCTTCACAATACTCCATTACATTACATCTTCCATCGTGTTCGACCCGACTTCATGCAATGGCCATAGACCACACTCATTACAACTACAATAACTTCGCGTATGCTACTATTAATTGTAAGCAAGATAGTCTTCCTTAAATTTTTATACCAAGACGAACCAAACTCTTAAAGGAGAAAAAGCAGAATTGTATGTATGAGACAGGCTTTAACTTTATAATCCCAGAAGAGCCTTCCGCTGGACATTCTTTACGATGGGACTGAAAGAACATAGGAACACAGAAACTGCTAACTAAACCTAGACAGATCTCATAAAAGAAACATACAAGGAAGACCAATTCCTCTCTTTCATTGAAACATTTCACCCAGCCGACTAGCATAGCACAGCACTAGATTACATCATACACATACCGTACAATTCTCATGTCATGACCACCATCAACTAATGTAAGTAATGTAACAACCACTACTACTTCGGCTACTAACCAATGGAGAAAGTTCATTAAACAATTTCTTCCAAGTTTATGAGCTAATTTCTTAGAACGGCAACTACTCCTTTGCACTATTAGAACTACTGTGCTACAATCTACAATAAATGCTGTGATCTACGTCAATTTCTACTATTCATTTCCTGAGAACAAAACACAGCCCTTCTCTTGTAAATTACAGTAATGACTGGAAAGGAACTACACTACAACTACTCGATACGTTGAAGTTCTTAACAATTTAACAAACTAAGCAACAAGGGCGAGTTCAAGTGAACACTGTACACCACCATCACCCTTCACCACCAACAAAATTCAAGATAATTATTTTCTATACTTCTTATTTCTTTAGACTTTTGAATCAGTTCACGCTCCCTTCCGACCCTTCCCAGCAGAATTCATTTAATTTTTTTTGTAATTCAAACTACTCTTCTTCGTACTGTTGACTGTTCCACGGAGTTTGCTGTATGCATAGTAAGTACTCTTCATAAAATATATTTTCCTAATAGAACGAGACAAGAATGAATTTTAAGTTGATGAGGTTTCCATATGTAACAACCTCATCATAATAACATCCTAGCAATCGTACCACTCTACATAGCATAGCATATACACCTACAACTAACTTGAAAACTGTAGAAGTTACAACTTACTGATGATGCCTAATGCATAAAGTACATACTACTTAGGTAGTTGTTACATACTAATATATTACTAAAGTCTCGAACCCTTTTGCCCTGTCCAAATGCATAACGCTGCTGTGCTGCCTGCTGCTTCTGACTTTGATGAAGAGATCTCCTTGGAGTAAATCTTAATATTATAATGTATTCTAACTCGAGTCCTCTCCTGAATAACAATAAAGCACCCAAAGAACTAAAGTAAGTTGAGTAGACACGAGTGCAAGAAGTGATGCTACTATTGCTACTGATGTTGATGGTGGTAGTGATGATATAATATTATGGCATTGATGTTCCTCCTAAGCTATTGCTATTGCTTTAGAAGCAAATATAAGCAAGCAAGATGACGTCTAGAAATCTAAATCGAACACATCACACAGAAATCCCATTAGGGATCACGAAGTCTTCTATCTCATCATCATCGTTGCTATTCTCTCTCTCTCTCTCTTTCTCCATAGGTATCTCCAAAATCTAGAGATCTATTTTACCATCTAGCAATAGCAAACTTTTCATCTGATCTTGCTACTGATCAAGAGAGATCCCTTTCACTTCAACTTTATGCTATCAACACCAATGGACGCAGTGACTACTAAAGGCTAATATGAGAAATACCAACTTGCTTTTTAGGTGGTATAATACAGAACGTGACTCCCTCGGTCTCATTCCTTTTGTTCACACTTTCATGATTTCCGTTTCTACCCTTACAACTTCAAACTTGTCGAAAATAACACCCGGTATCCTACCGATCTGACTGATCTCATCGTGAAGGTAAAAGCGAAACGTCCATATCTCATGGCACGTACTAAGCTGAATCTACCAAAGAGAAAGCATACTGTAGAAATATTACACAACAGACTGACATGTCATGTGAAACTAACAGAGAAACGAAGCTATCAAATTGTAAAACTTAATTTATCGCTTTTGCTTCTTTCCA
>JAQFZZ010000923.1:0-13538 GCA_034696405.1 Isotoma caerulea
ATGTGAAATGACACACAGACTCTGTCATGGACGAGAGTAGACTGAAGAAGAAGATATTCGAGTTCTCCTTTCTCTCCCAATCCCAATGCACAATCTATCTCTCCCTCCGTCGTCCTTCAACCCTTCCCAACTCATTTACAAAAACCTGCGTCTGTCTCACATCATCCACATCATATAAAATGTTAATGATTCGTTCGTTCAATTCGTTGGCATTTTTCCAACAAAAAACCGTTTACCTAAATTGTCGACTATTTCTATGTGAAAAATGAAAAACTATTAACTTTTCTGATATTGATTCATTTCATATTAATCTATCAAATTCATAATAGAAAGTGGCCTTGGTTTAAATTTCTCTATTCTGTGCTTTTTTTCCCTAATGGGTATCGGCATCGCTCTGTATTGTCTGTATATGACTCTACGAAAGAAACCCAGACCAGAACTCGGTCGTCGCGTCGTCGGCCTCGGGCCTCTAGTAATTAGTGGATATGATATGATATGCATGTTAAAGTTTTTTTGAAATGCAATAATAGTTTTTTGAAGGTTTTGTAAAATGGCTTCTAACTTCAAAAATCTAGTAAGCGTTGTTGGTTTTTATTCAAAGGTGTTAGCGAATTCGAATGTGATATGCATATTATGTATTATGCATTTATCATTTATTTGTAGGTCTGTGCAATCTGTGTGATCTCATCTGAATGAAACGCATACAAAGAGATGACGATTTAATGAAAAATACAAATCCTAATCCTCAATCTCAAGGCTGAGGACCTTCCGGACTTCCGGTTTCTAAGCCTTGATTTGATCAATTGATTTTCCATATGGAGATGCGAGATGCAGACCTCCAGACGTCGTCGACAAAGATAATGTTGACAATCTCATTTGTCCCATAGAGAATCCAAGACGTATGTTTTGCAAATTCCCAAATTCCAACACTCAAGTGCAATCCTTCAAAAGTAAGTTTCACCTTATAACTTTCCTTATAATTTTTTCAAAATTTAATCCTAAATCCCTATAAAATTAATTAAACATCTAAATTCTGAATTTTTTTGTAAAAATGTCATGAAGTCTTCTCAAAAATTTATTTTACCATCCAAAGTTAATAATATTTTTATAAATAGTGATAAACACCTAAAGAAATTCTCTTTTTTGAGTACAGCTGAAAAGATGCAGATGCCAGTTGGTGTTGGAAGGAGCCCTTGATAGAGTTGAACTCATCGTCACTCACATTTTTGTGCTTGTGAGTTTTTAATATGAGCCCTGCCTTCTGTTACTTTAGTACACACTCTTTTTCTGTGCATTGCACACACACTCACACACACACATTTATAACATCATCTGAATTTCTCTTCTCTTTGTGATTTCAGTAGTGAAGTGACTCTGACTGCCTATACATTATACGAAGAAATACCATCGAGATGGACTATACAAAATAGAACTACCACCAGCAGCAGCAACCAGCTCAAGAACTAATTCTTTCTTCTACGATCTTCAACATCATCATCTTATTGCTGTCTCCTCGTCAGTCCTTCTCAGTAAATTTATTTCATTTCCCTTATTACATATTATAATAAAAATATATTGTTGTCCTTCGTCTACTCCGTCTTTACTTAAGACAAGGGAAAAATTAATTTTTTGACATTTTTATTTTCTATTTTCCAGGGAATTATTTTTTTCTGGAAATAAATTTTGGTCCAAGTCGGATTTACTTACAAAGGTCCTCGGCTGTGTAGAGTGGAACACCTGCTGAGGAAGGAGTGGGAGGAGGATTTTTAATTTTAATTTAACCTAGATGACCCTTTCTAGTACGTTTTGGTGAATATAACTTGAAGAGGGTGCCCGCCGTTTTGCTAAGTCATAAGTCGTGAATTCGTCAAAAGTGTGGTTGTGATTTTGTAAAATTTGTTTAAAAATCGCTTGTCAAAATGTTTTCGACAGCGTTGATAAGTGTAAGTTGCCCGAGCTAGGTTTTAAAAGGTTCTAGAGGTTACGTTCACATGTTTGGTTAAGGGTCTGCCTATCCGAAGTTTGTTGTCTGTATCACTACACACCAGCTGAAAGAAAATAATTGGTGGATGAAGATTATATGGTAATGGATGTCGGATTCTGGATTCTAAAAGAGGATTATCTTTACAAAACGTTGGGTGTAAAACTGCTGTGGTATCTGGAGACGGATCAAAATTTAATACAGCAAACAGCAGTGTTGGGATAAGACTGATAAGAGCGCAGAGGTGAAGTGATCGTTAGTTGTGATTTCCTTCTTTCTATCTTTTGGAGTCTTTGAAAGATCCATCCGTCATAATTCTTTAAGATTGTGAAATTCAATCAAGGTGTAGTGTCATTGTTCTGTTTTATAAAAGTTAAATGGTGGATGGAAAGTAATAACAAGTAACTTCACGTTTTAAAAACTGATAAGTTTGGAAATTGGACTACATCAAATCAAAACTTTGTAAGGTAAGCCTGGAGTCTTTTAATTTACAATTTAGTGCTCCAAAGGAGATTAAATAGATGCGTGTGCAGTCCTTAAAAGCAAGAATTGAAACTTTTTATTAGGCCAAAAATATCATTTTTCTCATATTTTATTTTATCCTATTTATCTACCATTTCTAAAAGTTGACAATTTTGGATTTTATTTCATATTCTTTGTACTTGCAATTGCAAATAGAGCAGAGTTAGATAGTTTTGTGTAATTTTGGAAGAGAAGCCAGAGTTGGGCAAGGATTTCGAAATAGTCGAATTTGAAGATTTGTAATTAATATCCCTTTTTGTGCATTGGTTTTAATTTGATTATTGTTATTTTATGAATGACATCACGTAAGGCATCGAATAATCAATCTATCGATCATGCAACTCGCGTCACTATCTTCATGACAGATTTCAGATTGTAACAATCTGACAAAGACAAAAGTGATGGGTGACGGTGACTGGTCTGGTGACGGTGACGTGTCCGGCGAACCTTTTTTTAGAACTCGATTTTACCATTGGCATTGAATGGATCTTGAAATTAAATTAGCTGTTTTCAAGATTCATGCAAGAGAAAGCTTTGAAAATTTTAACTACTCAATTAAACATGGATTGAAAAATGGTGTTGGAAAAGGATTGCCAAAGTTGAAAATTAAGGAATTGAAACAATTCTTGCATAACAATAACAAAGTCAAGGTTTTAGAAAAAGTGTAACAAAGTAATGCAAAATGCAATGAATACATTAAATGATTTAAAAAAATGTTATCGAATTTCATTGAATAAAGAGTAAAAAGGACTTTTTACTCTTTATTCAATGATCGAATTTATTATTGTATTGACAGAAGAATGCATTGACGATTGAAATAAAACTATTCGGAGCATAAAATGTTGCATTTAAAGTATTGAAGTATTGAAATATAAATATTGAATTCATTCTTCGAAGAAATGAAATTGATTTATAGTAGTTGAGATTGCTTTGTATAATTTTCAGTTTATTTGTTGTCTGTTAAATTCAATTCCATAAATTAATCTACTAGTTATCTTTATTGTGTCAGTCTACTGAACTGTACTGCTTTAAATGTAACTCGATCACCTGTCTAAATGTGACATAAACATATTTATTGCTTCCGTTCTCGTTGATTTTTTTTACATTCGCAGACTACTATTTAGTTGACATAATTGAGGTTGCTTATGTTCATTTTCTGTACAATATTACTATTACATCACAAACAGATCGATCGCATCGTTGAGTCTTAAGCATATGACTAACTCGAATAAATTCCAAGAAACTTTCTTTTGAATGAGTCCCATGCTCCCATGTAGTTTTATTTTCATATTCCGAATTCCGATTCGTCGTTTCCGTGTGGTAACAGTGGTAAGTCAGAACAGAAATATTACTCATTGAGTCAGTCTCAGTCCTAACGTACACCCGGTGGGTTATTTCTTATCAATTCCGAATTCGGATAGTTTTTACGTGACCGTTTTTTTCTAAAGTAAAATAGAAGTAAGGTCAGTAAGGTGGGTATTTCTATAATCAAATCAAGACACAAGGTTTATTTAGGTAAAAGTATTTTAAGTATTTTTCTTTGTTTTCTTTCTGTAAGCTTTGATTTGCGTATTAATTAGGTTTCATTCAGATGATTCTACATTTTAGTTTTCGAAGTTTTTAAAATTGAAAATAAATTATGAATGACAAATCAGTAATATTGTAGTCCATCCATATTAACAGGAATTATGTAAAATTACTAATGAAAATATTTACTACAACACAGCCACCACCATCCATGCAAAATGCAGTTTGCATTTAAATAGTAGTTAAATGAAAACATGAAAGTCAAACAATGATATGCAGCGAAACGAGTCTAATTCTAGAAATTGTGCAATAATTATGCAGTTGATAAAGATTATGATATCTGATACATATTCATTATTCAACCACCTGTCCGTTTTATCTTTCTATCTCTCACACTAGCTCATATTTAATATAGTATTATCTAGGTGTGGACTAGTTTCATAATAGTTCTCTTTCTAATTTATAAAATAATTTTTATCATGTTTCGATTACTATTTTCACTGTGATTGTACTGTTACTTACTACCACAACAATTAAAGTGAGACCTAAACTGAATTGAATAAAAAACCAAAAAAATCCGTAATACGCATATTAACTTCTGGCCTTCCCTGGGTGTATCTGAACTTAATGTTTACGTTAACTGAATGAAAGCTTAATTCTTTTATTTAATATTTATTATTCTCTTCTTTTTCAGTTATCTCATGATATCAGTGACTTTGTTTGTATATTGTATATTTACGTACGTACTATTGTTATTTTTTAGCATTGTTATTGTTATTTGTTGTTCTATATGTGTGATTTAGATATGGCAAGTTTATGTGAGTGTGAAATGAAATTGCGGATTGTGATTGCGGAACACGACGAGAAAGGTTTTGCAAGATTTGAAGTGGAGTAATAATAACAACAGAATATAATGGTTGATGTTTTAGTTATTTGCAAATAATAAACGATGATGGCTGTGTTCTGCTTGCTAATGGTGGATGGTGGTTGTAGTTGAATAGAATTTAGTATGGAATGGAATGTAATACTTAATACTTAGCTTTATTTTATTATTTAGACAATTTAGCATTAAGTATTAGGGCATATTAGGCAGGTGAGCCTAGAGCCTAGTCAGAGGTGAGTCTTGACTTGAGAGTACAGTTAACTATTAACTGGCTACCACAGTTCAGTATTAACTGTCTGCCTACGTTTATAATGTCATTTCTTGCTTGAACATTTAACAATGCAAAAAGTATCAGCTCAGTAATAAATGCAGTATAGATAGAGTTTAGATAGAACCATTATGATTATGAACAGGTGAGTCAGTCAGAGTCAGTGCTGGTAAAAAGTGCAATAGATATTATTGTATTGTATTTGGGAATATTATTGCTGTATGCATGCCAAGCCAAAAGCCATAATATGCAATTTGCAATGTGAAAAAAATGAAAAAAAGTTTTTAGTCTGTAGTTTTGTACATATTTTGTAGAGATACAGAGTTAAAAGAAAGATAGATAGACAGTCGTTGGTGGTAAATGCAATTGATGCAGAGTGTACTTATCAGAATCACATCAGAATAATAATAATCACACTTGATCTCAACTCACCTCTGAAACTAACTAACTTACTTAATTTGATACACGATATCATTCATAATAATCATTTTATTCATTTTATGAACATAATGCACAGTATTGTTTTTTGTGTCTGTGCCATTACCAACCATCATCGCATTATTCATAAAATCACGAGGAGAGTTAACTTATACTT
This sequence comes from Isotoma caerulea, assembly GCA_034696405.1. Taxonomy (NCBI): domain Eukaryota; kingdom Metazoa; phylum Arthropoda; class Collembola; order Entomobryomorpha; family Isotomidae; genus Isotoma; species Isotoma caerulea. The sequence continues at coordinate 5,777 of JAQFZZ010000923.1, forward strand.
TGTATGAGAACAAATATATGCCTATCTGCCAAAAAAGTTCTCGTACTCGATTTGTTGTTTGAGAAAGTTTCACTCTTTGCTCTGAGCGATTGCGATTCTAATTCAGAATGAGAATTTAGTCAGACATACTGCTTTTAGTTAGTTAGTACATGCAAATATATCCTGTTATGATGTTATGTCTCTTAACAAACTTCATTGAAGTACATAAACTCTTAAAGTTGGTTTGCGTTTAGCATGCCATGCCAAGATGAACGGCATCGATTTGCTAATTGAAACGACTGACTGAATAAGTCAAGTTAGCAGTCAAAAGAAACTTACTTAAGTTAATTTTGATAGTAAGTTAAGTAAATAATGTAAGTAGTAAACGATTAGTTAACTCTTCACTAGTTGAGCATGATGACTTTGGATAGTGGTACTGACTGTGCATTATATTCTGTTGGGTATTAAAGCGTGAAGCTGCTGCTCAGAAAGTAGAATCAAAATCAGTGATGGTGGTCTCGCTTTGATCTACAAGTTGGTTGAAGAGTAATAAATGCAAGATCTAATATAGAAATTGATTGTAATAGGTAGTTGAATTGAAGTAAGTAATAGCAAAGTAATGATGATGACAACTGACAGGGAGACAGTTTTGGTCTAGGAAGTGCTAAAAGTGGTAAGACCAAGATAGTACAACTGATGATCTTGAATCTTGAGAGTCCTTTTATGGTTTCTGTTTTTACCTCTAGATTAAATCTGTGATCATTAATAATAACTCTTGATTGTACAGCCAAGTATCTTTAAATGTATTAATGTAAAATGTAATGCAATGTAAATGTAAGTATTATTGAGTATTGACCTTGTCCTCACCCTCAATGCGTTGAATAGTTGAATTGCAGTTTTGTTACAGTCAACAGCAGCAGCTAGTAGTGCCACTGCCACTAAATAAGTTTTGTGAAGATAGCTATCATTAATACATTTACGTCTTAAATGGTTGTCTGCTCATTGGGTCGTGATTTTTTTGTTATTAATTCGCATCATTGATAATGGACGGATTTTTTCTGTTGTTCTCTCAAGATGGGTTATAATGACGTCAAATTGATTATCAGCTTTGATTCAAATTTTTCGTCACTAAACGTTGCTAATGTTAGCTAGAGGGTTTATTTAATGTGGTTGGATGTAGTCTAAGCTCATGGTGGTACCTGTAGTGTGTGTACCTGTCTGAGTCAATTCTTCTATAGTCGGAAGGGTGGAGGTTCCTTTCCTAAAGTTAGTTTTATCTATGTTATAGCATCCGTGTAGAATTACAAGGGCTTAAAATAATAAATATTTTTGTTTTCTTTGTGTTGCAGGAAACGGTAGATCAGGCTGGTAGTAGCTCCGGGTTAAACTGAAGTATTTCGGAGGAGAAAGTAAAAAGGTGACCGTGGCAGGGATGGAGCTCAGAGTAAGAAATAAATACCGACTGGGGAGGAAGATTGGGAGCGGTTCGTTTGGAGATATTTACCTGGGGACAAATATAAGTACAGGAGAAGAGGTGGCAATCAAATTAGAATGCATTAAAACGAAGCATCCTCAGCTTCACATCGAGTCCCGATTTTACAAACTCATGCAAGGCGGAGGTAAGAAAAATAAACCAGAGACATTTATTCTTACTTGGCATTTTGGTCGAAATGAGACTAAGTTGGATTTATAAATAATTGATTTAATTGGATCAATTTTGTATGGTTTATTGTAGTTGGGATTCCGATGATAAAATGGTGCGGTACAGAAGGAGACTACAATGTGATGGTTATGGAACTACTGGGACCTTCTTTAGAAGACCTCTTTAATTTTTGTAATCGAAGATTCTCACTAAAAACTGTTTTACTCCTCGCCGACCAATTGGTAAAAAAGAAATATTTTTGTTTGGTGCACAACATAAACTTTTTATAATGACATATAATTTTTATGTAAGACGGAGGTTACATTAAGTCAAATTATGTTTGATAATCTTTTCAGATAAGTCGGATAGAGTCAATTCATATGCGTAGTTTTATTCATCGGGACATCAAGCCTGATAATTTTTTAATGGGACTAGGCAAGAAGGGAAATCTAGTTTATATAATTGACTTTGGATTGGCCAAAAAATATAGAGACAATCGGACCCATCAGCATATTCCATACAGAGAAAACAAAAATCTTACTGGAACTGCTAGATACGCCTCCATTAACACTCATCTCGGGAAAGGTGTGTTTTTAGTAAATGCCAGAAATGTTAATGTTGTAAATGATTGTAATTGTTTTAGTTTTTTAATTTTATCTACATATTTCGGGAATGATTCAGTTTTATTTTATGCATTATTAGATTAAATTCTTTGTTATTGAAATGTTTTAATATTGCTTTGTTTTACTTTACCTTTTACAGAACAAAGTAGGCGGGATGACTTGGAATCATTGGGCTACGTATTGATGTACTTCAACCGGGGATCCCTTCCATGGCAGGGATTGAAGGCTGCAACAAAGAGACAGAAATACGAAAGAATCAGCGAAAAGAAAATTTCCACTCCTGTTGAAGAGCTTTGTAAAGGCTATCCAGCAGAATTTGCGACTTACCTCAACTACTGTCGAGCTCTTCGTTTCGAAGAGAAACCTGATTATGGTTACCTCAGACAGCTCTTCCGTAATCTGTTCCATCGACATGGTTTTACTTACGATTATATCTTCGATTGGAATATGCTCAAATTTGTATGTCAACGTTTCAAATATCATTTTGTAAACTTAATTTTGCGAAATTTTAAAACTTTATGAATAATTTAGGGAGGATCTCGTCACGGTGAAGGGGATGATCAGCGTGAAAGAAGACATAGCGCAAGAGGAGGTGCCCCAGCAGGTGCAGCGGCGGGAGTGTCCTTACCTATCGGAAACCTAAGTGGGTTAGGTGTAGGACAACAACCTATTCAAAATGTAGGACTCATTGGTCCCGGTGGATTGTCCATGGGTGGTCCAGGTCCTGCATTAAAACATCGAGTTGCAGAGCATCAGATTACACCTTCAGGAAGTGGGAGTAACCTTGTTGCTGCATCGTCCTCAGTCATGCCGCCACCACCTCCGTCCAGTTCCCAACAGCAAACGGCTGCCACAAACAATTCTTCTGGTAAGAAAAATAATGCTTAAAAATTTGGAAATTTGCGAGCATTTTAAAATTTAATTATGCATTATCATAAATGCTCTCTTTAAATTGCAGCATCTCCTCGCGGAAGCAGACAAGGTGTAGTAGTTGATTCAGCTTCAACGTCCATGGATCAAAGTCAAGTAAATCAAGGACGTCGGGGAAGTTTAAGGCTACAAAGTAGAGCAATTCTCGGTCAAAATGGAGGACCAAATGCGGGTGGTTTAGCTACAGGATTATCTCAACCTAATGGAAATAACCCTTCGACAATGGACCTGAATAGTAGTGGTCGACCTCCACAACTAACCAGTGCTCGATCATCTGGACTCATTTAATTTTTAAGATGATAAACTCGTAACATAAATACTAACTCATTGTCAGTCGTTCTTTCCTCTATACGACAAAACAAAAACACTAAATTAAAAGGTGGTAAGGTGATGTTATGCAGTTATGCTAATTGTTGGTAATTTTAAGTAGGAATCGAAAAGGAGTGTGTACTTCATTTAATGTGCTCCCGTTTATTAAATTACAACTAAAAACAAATTTCTACCACAACCAAGAAATGAAAATTAAATTTAAAACGTAACTTTAAATCAAAACTATTATCCCAACCCGAACCCGACCCTTTTCGCCCATTAGCAACTTTCGTAATAATATAATCTATACCCATATCCTCGCTACTAATTTGTAGTCAATCGCATACACCACCATAACCTCATTTTTACAATGAAGCGTAGTTGTATAACGTTAAATTAATGTAAAAACAAATTTCCTATTTTGTTAGGAACAATTCCCTAAAATTGTCGCCAAATAAGCCAAAAAATGTTCAAATTACATACTGCTGGCGATTTTTGAGCTGAAGGGGTGATTTGTAAAATAGGCAATATGTATTAAAATTGGTTTACAAATTAGAATTGACTTAATTGTTATAGTGAAAGAAGCAAAGGTAGAAAAGTGATGTTGACGATTATTTAATCGGAATTAATGCAGTATATATAAATATATTATATATATATATATACCTAAAATAGAATGGAAGTCGGAAGCTGAAAATGTTTTTGAAAAGTTGATGTTCAGAAATGCCTGTTCGTTGTAAGACTAATGTAATGTAATATTTTATGATCGATACGATATTGTAAAGGCCAAACTCACTGACTGCAACTGCAAAACTTTTCGCAAACATAAGGAAAATAACTGTTTGAGTATAATTTAAAGAACAAACACAACAAAAGTATAATTAAGTCAAAATATGAAGATCTTTTTAAATTTTAAAACATTTATCAATATACTTAAAACAAAACAGCTTATTATGAGTGTTTATCAGTGATGGTTTTGATAAGGTTGCTTTATATCTGTAAGTAAATAGAAGTAGGAAGTTGTATGTAATATTGTAACTGAAAAAAGGTTAACCTCACATTTAAATTAAATCATTTAAAAAGAATTTTACACATTTAGTTCTCGCATTTAGATCCTCAAAATAAATTACCTTTTGATAGGTAGGTGTATTTAATACCATGGATTCAGACTTGGTACCTACTGAAAAACTTCATCTTCAGTACTGTCCATATTTAAGTACTAGGTTTTGTTTTTGAATTAGTTCGACCTAATTGGGTCATGGGAATGTGAAAAAGCTATGCATTGCATAAAATGGAATTGACCAATAAGTGTTAACATTATGTATGACATTGTACGGTTACCACCCTTGGGTTTGTATCCATTAGCAGTGCAGCAACTTTCCTACCCATCCCGTTAAGCGATGGCTAATTATTATTAGCAAAATTTTGAAGTTCTTATTATGGACACTACCTTACCTTATTGTGAGAGCTTTTTAAGATGATGTTTTGCGACTGATTCCTGTCCCTTAATTATTGATACAAAAGGGCACTTAACACAACAATGAATCGTCTATTTAGGCATTTATATTTACCTTCCTGTTGTTGTTATCCGCTCTAAATCTACTTATCTTCTTGTATAACTTCGAATATGTAAATTAAGAAAAAAATACAAAGTAGGTACTTTATAAAAAAAGTTAGTAGTTGATCAGTATCTCACTCGTAATTAATTTGTTAATGAAAAATTTATCGTTGTAAAGCATTTCAGTATCGTTGCAAAAAATGAAACGCATTTCCTCTCGGTTCTTTCTTTAGTTGTAAAGTGACATAGCAAAAAAACGAAATTTTGTTTATACGAACGACACAAGTAAACTTTTTACTTTTTACTGTAAACTCATCAACTATCAACAGCGTCGCAGCGTGTGGTTTTTTTAGTTTGATTGCTTGTACTGTTTAGTGTTGCATGTATTGCATAAGTGTTTAAGTTTGATTTACTTTAAGAAAAGATTTGATCTTTGTAAATGTAATTTCTATCGTGTGTTTATATCCTTTAAAAATGATTTCAACTCACTTAAGTTTGTTTAGATTGTGTATTATAACCTCCATTCATTTGTATAATAATTGTAGCGAGTAGATCATTTTATTGGATATTATGTTAAACGTTCGAGACAACTTTTTACATTAATTTCATAATGCAGAGCTGATCTAGCATTGATAGCAATCATTATTAATATTAATCATGAGTTAAAATAATCAATCATTTTTTTTAGTCAAAATCGCATTTTTTTCTGTTCGTTTGAGTTAAAAATAATTTGGCTATGGATGGCCTTGACACGTAAGCTTGATCTTGACATAAAACGTGACTGACCATTTAAGGCCACGACCACAAAAGAAAACAAATTTTCTGATAATCTTAAGAAACTGCGGTTGTTGTGTGTTACATTATTATTACAGGTATAAAAAGCGTTGTGTTGTGTATGGTGTTACGTGGGCTGACTTGACTTCCCCCCTCGTTTATTACCTTCTGTTTAAAATAATAAGTGTAATATCGGGTTTATAATTTGTAATAATGATTTGTGTTAGATTACAATAAAACTGAGATATAGTTAAATGAAAAATGAATAACTACTCGGGCAGTTTGTTCGGTTGATGTGGACACAAGTTGAGAAATATATTTTGGTAGTGTCAGATTCTAAAAGAATTTGAAAGGGACTGAAAAGAAACCTTCAATTTCGGTTAGTGATCTTTGACTACATTATTATTCTATCAACAAATCGAGTGTTTTTATCATTATTATTGTATAGTTTTGTGTTTGTTCAAGTTGTAATGCATGCATGATTATCGGATTAACCGTACTGTAATCCGCATATCGTAGAGATATTAACGTAATAATGAATTTTATGTATCTACCTATTACTTACTTATATTATTAAACTTATTCTAAACTAAATATTTTCATGTTCCAAGTTCCACGTATAATGTACCCCACCTCGGTTCCCGTTTGAAAAAGACCCGGAGTTTTGTCTCTTATTTCCAGTAATAAAAAAATTTAAAAAAATAACCGTATATTTGTTGGGTGTAATAAAGCGAATTATTTTAGTTGTAGGAAAAATCCAGTAAGTAAGGGGCTTCGATTTGCAATTTTTAATAATAATTATAATTATTTATTCCAATCTAAAAAATAAAATTTTTATAAGAAAGGGTTGTTTGTGATTTAAAGAATCTTTCTGCTAAAGCTACACCATAATCATAATCTAGGTTTTTGCACCATGTCAGTATGTCACGGCAGGGTAATCTCTTTTCAAATCAGTTATTATAGAATCTGGTTTACTTGGAATTAAAGCTGTGTATTTGGTCAGAGTATTTACTTGTCCATGAAATTAGGAGGTCTCTTTTCAATAAATGCACTCATTCCTTCTTGACGATCTTCTGTTGCAAACGTTGAATGGAAAATACGTCTTTCGTATTGAAGGCCTTCTTGAAGGGTCGTCTCATACGCTGAAAGTAAAGCCAGATATTGTGTTTGTAGAACGTGAAAGAAGATGTCAGAAGAATTTGAAAAGTTCAAATAAAACCTTACCTCGATTAACAGATTCTTTAGCCATTGCAACAATGATTTTGGAATTACTAGCAATCTTCTCAGCGGTCTTCAGTGTCTCTGGAATCAACTGGTCGGCAGGGAAGACTTTGCTAACAAGGCCCATTTGAGCAGCCTCTTGAGCTGTGAATTGGTTACCAGTCAAGCAGATTTCCATGGCTCTGGATTTTCCAGCGAATCTTACAATTCGTTGGGTGCCACCAGCTCCTGGAATAGTCCCGATTAAGATTTCAGGCTGACCGAATTTGGCATTTTCAGAGGCATAGGCGATGTCACACATCATAGCCAATTCACATCCTCCTCCAAGCTGTTTTAAAATTTAAAACAACAAAACAATTTTGAAATGACTGTTTCGAAATGTCAAGCGCATATAGGACATTACAAACATTCTACTTTAAAATACTTACAGCATATCCGTTCACAGCAGCGATAACTGGCTTTCTACATTGTGAAACTCGAAGCCAATGGCTGAGGAAGCTTCCACTAAACACTTCGGCGAATGTTCTACTCTGCATTTCCTTAATATCAGCTCCTGAAAAAACAAAAATTATGTCTGTTAAAAATCTAATAAAAAATTTCGAAACTGTCCATTATCATGGATAATAATCAATACACATGTCCAAAATATATTTGGCTGAAGAATTGACAATTTTAGCACTAACACGAGATAAAAATCCATAACCCTTGCCGAAAAGGCACCTTGAC